>VCJN01002276.1:0-45220 GCA_006384855.1 Tetraselmis striata | reverse complement strand
TCGGGAAGGTGGAAGGGAACGCGGAACTCCAAGCACTTTCTGATTTACTCTGTCTTGATGGCTGCGAGTGGGGCCGAAAACATGATGAGTGCGGGGGCAGCGACAGCCACCAAGATGGTCATGACGGCTGCGACCGCCGCCACCACTGCGCCGCCGCCGCGGTCGCCGGCGTAGCGGTGGCCGCGGCTGGGGCTTACTGATGCGCGCACATAGCCGCCCATGCCTACAAGGCTAACACCCGGTCTGCCATCACCGACGACACCGTCCGGATGGGCTGGTTGCGCCCCATCAACCAGACCGTCGTATTCCGGGTGACGGGGGCGGCGAGGCGCAGTACGCCATGCTCGACGGCAAGATTCTCGAAGAGGGCAGCCTCGAGGAAAAGCTGGCGGCCTGGACGACGCTGCTCACGCCCCCGCCCAGCGATATCGCACCGGAGGACATGGAGGGGATGCATGCGAGGTACCAGCGCCTGCGAAAGTACGGCGACTGTTTGCGGTTGTGCCGGGTGGACGCGATGTGGCACGGAGGCTATTCGTTCTCCGTCATCCAGCTGGGAAGCAAGGTGGAATGCAAGGTCCACCCCGGCAAGGTATCTGAAGCCACCATGAAGGAATGGCTTGAGTGAAACCGCCGTGGGGGTGTGAGGCTAATATATACCATCTCGAGGGCGAGGCTTTGCGTCGAGCCAAATGTGCATAAACACATGTCTTTTAAATTCTAGGGCACACAGGATTGTCTGTGTTCGGATATGCAAATTCAATTAATGATAACATTTTTGATGTGTTTATCTTTTTGCCAAGATGCAAGCCAGCCCTAAGGTTCCAAAACCAGTCTGTGATAATCAGCATCGAACACACTATGTCACCGGTTATTGTTATTGACATATCCGCACGCAGCAACCGCATGCATGCGCAACATACCTGTGACATATCGTGCATGTGCGTCAAAAGCATGGCCGCCCAGAGTCGTCACATGCATGGCGCTGAATACCAAGCAGCACCGGCCGGCATGTGGCAGCATAATATGGCAGTTATAGTATGAAACATGCGTAATTATCAGCATCACCGCCGCCACGGTGCTGCCGCAAGCCAGTACCTTCATCACATCCTAGGAACGTTCTACTACAAATATCAGTTTCCTTTTGCTACGATCCATGGAACTGCACATCATCGGAGCGACTCATTTTTGCTGGGGCGCACCGATAAGTTGCTACTATGTGCGTGTTGGGCAGCAACGGCGGTAGGGCTTGCTTGGCTGCTAATCCATATTACTGCCGCTGGTCTGCTGTTGTGCATGGATGACAAACAAATTTCTGCTTAAACGCGATATTGACTGATTGGCGGTATTGGCGCCAGGTAATACAGATAACAGAGATACACACTGTGGTCACGGGCTGATCCTGCAGCTCTAGATCCTGCAGCTCCATGTCCTATAAATCTGCAAAGCCAGTAAACACGTAATCATGCATTGTGAATCTTGTATGAACGCTGTCGCCATGGCGCTCCGACCCCTTTTAACGTGTCCCGCTTGTCATACATGCGCGCAGGTGCAAGCGCATGGACAACCGCCGGCGGAGATTGTGTGCGAGCTGTCGCTGGGGATGCAGTTTGACGGCGACGGGCTGCCCGCCATTGCGGCCATTTCGGGCATGTGCGGCGCCAGGCGGGAGCATTGCCTAGCAGCGGCCATATGTAGAAGCCTCCCCCCGCCTCCCCCCCCACCCGCCTCCCACGGGGGGCTAGCTATGACAACGCTGGCGGTAAGCACAGTTTGGTTCTGCCAAGGCTGGATGCATAACCGGCCGTGATGGGGCTGCCGCTCTTGCCCCGCCTCATCAACCTCAGACTCAACAGGAAGGAAAAATAATGCAGTTTATCATTTTAACATGATTGAAATGCCATGAGGTCCACTCACATCAAATATGGCTGTGTTTTGTATGGCCTGGACAAAGTCACCGGACAGCATACTCATATGTCCATCTGCGCGACTCCTATCTACACTGCCCATCCCGCATCTCTCTATATTATCATCTCGGGATCTTATTCGTTTCGTTGTATTACATGCTGTGTCGTACATATCTTTACAACAAAACATACCAAAGCTAGCGGAGTTGGGCATTTGCTTGTTAGCGATCGAGCAGTGGCGGGTGTCGTAATTACAAGTGTGGCTTCCCGATCGCTGACATATTATTACAACCGCCGGAAGCTTGCAATGAACCTGTGCGGAAACCCACCGGAATGAAAGACTAGCCTGGAAGAATGAAACACCAGCCTGGTATAACCGGAAATCATCATCTATTATGGCACAGCACGAAAGTATATGAAACACATATTCTTATAGCTTTTATTTCGTCTGTCGCAGTCATGGTACCTATTCTGTGCGGTGCTGTGTATGCTACCTGAACACATGCATGCGCGACTGTGATTCAAACGACTCGTCTCTGCGGTCATCTGTGGATGAGTCATCGTCATCTCTAAGTTGCTAAGAGATGACGCCATTAGTTTCTGCAACTCGCTCTTACTAGTAACTACGTTCTCAGTCCCAGAGCAGCAGCAAGGGGCACATCGGCTATACTTTGTCCCTCTGCCTGGGCTCTCTCCGTCACATACCACTGGGATTCATAACACCATTGCCACGCTACATGCAGATGCTGATTATCTCGCCGCAGTTTAGCACAATCATGTATGGAGTAGTGACTAGCGCGAGGCACGCAGCGGTGGCTTTGCGGCGTAGTGCAGCAGTGGGGCTGATTTCGGAGAATTCTATCCGGTGATGGGATGATACTGTGCTTATTATTTAGAAAACGTATTTTAGCATGCATGCGGCGCAGGTGGCAACCATGATAGAAGCATCCATGCATGAATTTGAAACCACTTATAATTCCACATACAAAACTATGTTATATGTAACATTCAGCAGCGCAGCACAGGAGGAAACAGCGTGCTACTGTATCATCTTGCACTGACCTTGAGACATGTGTAGAAGCGTATTGGCGCTGCGAGGGTTTCACTGAGGCCAGTCATGTCCCGGAGGCGAAAAAAAACTACCTGCAGCACATTAGCGACCAGTACTCGCGTACTGGTACCCCGTACCAGGGGGGGTACCCGTAGAACCACAGCATATGCGCGCGGATGTAGCAAAAAGCACGGCATGCACAATATGCACAGCAGCACGGGCGCACGCGCACCGCCGAACGACCCTCAGCATCGCTCCGTGGCTACGTCGCTACCCGTAATCTATGTGCGGTACCAAAGATGACGGCGATAACAGCACTTACAGTATTAATTAAATCCTCATCCTAATCCTAATCCTGCTGGTATAGGGACTAAATCGCCGGCAGCAATGATACAAAAAATAATGAGCCGTATAATACATTTTCAACCAACAATGCTGACTTCTGCTCCTATGTAATCCTCATGTACAATCGCGTATATCTACTGACCGGGAGTGACGGCATCGCGCGGGGTCGGACACGACGGTCGGACTGGACACGCGCAGCTGCCCCCGCTCCGACGAGCAACGTTTCGATGAGCGAGCGTTTCAACGTTTCGACGAGCGACGTTTCGACGAGCGCATATCAGCGCGCGCGGAATTGACGCGGGCGGACGAAAACCAAGTCGGCGCCGCGGAGGGCCAGGGCGGCGGGCGGGCCGGGGGTGGTGGGGGTGGGGGTGGGGGGGGGGGGGGGGCGGGGGGGGGGAGCTATATAACCCGTCGAATTCAGGGTCATGCCACAAACCAGTCTAGCGCTGCCTGTCATCAGACATCCTGACTCGTATAGTCAATACCTGAACTACCCCTCTCAACGAACCAATAGCACTATGCTGTCGACGCTTGCTGAGGCAGCCGCTCTCGTGGCGTCCGTTTTCGCTCCCAGCCCGGACAATAACAACGCTGGGTCCGGAGACAACCATGGCCCGCAGGTCAATATCGGGAAGGTGGAAGTGAACGCGAAAGTCCTTCTGGTGATTGGCAGTACTGTCTTCATGGCTGCGAGTGGAGCCGAGAAGATGATGAGTGCGGGTGCAGCGACAGCCAGCATGGTGGCCAAGACGGCTGCGACCGCCGCCGCCGCTGCGCCCGCCGCAGCGGTCGCCGGCGTAGCGGTGGTTGCGGCTGGAGCCTACTGCGCGCCCATAGCCGCCCACGCCTATAAGGCCAACACCAGGTCCGCCCTCGGCGACGACACCGTCCGTATGTGGCTGCGCCCCATCAACCAGACCGTCGTGTTCCGGGTGACGGGCGGCGGCGAGGCGCAGTACGCCATGCTCGACGGAAAGTTTCTCGAGGAGAGCAGCCTCGAGAAAAAGCTGGGAGCCTGGACGAACCTGCTCACGCCCCCGCCCGGCGATATCGCACCGGAGGACATGAGGCTGCATGCGAGGTACCAGCGCCTGCGAAAGTACGGCGATTGTTTGCGGTTGTGCCGGGTGGACGCGATGTGGCACGGAGGGTATTCGTTCTGCGTCATCCAGCTGGGGAAGCAAGGTGGAATGCAAGGTTCACCCCGGCAAGGTGTCTGAAGCCACCATGGAGGAATGGCTTGAGTGAAACCGCCGTGGGGGTGTGAGGCTACTATATACTATTTCGAGGGCGAGGCTTTGCGTTGAGCCAAATGTGCATATACATAAGTCTTTTAAATTCTAGGGCACACAGGATTGTCTGTGTTCGGATATGTAAATTTAATTAATGACTTTTGATGTCGTTATCTTTTTGCCAAGACGCAAGCCAGCCCAAAGGTTCCGAAACCAGTCTGTGATAATCAGCCTCGAACACTCTATGTCGCCATTTATTATTACTCACATATCCGCACGCAGCAACCGCATGCATGCACAACATACATGTGACATATCGTGCATGTGCGACTGGATACATGTGCCAAGGCTGGATGTATACCGGCGTGAGAGGGCTGCCACCCTTCCCGCCTTCATCAACCTCAGCTCACACAAGAGAGTATGCAGACTGTAATTAAAACCGAAATGCTACGAGTATTGCTATGTGGAATTAAAACATAGCAAATGGCTGCGTCTGTATGGCCTGGACAAAGCCACCGGACCGATAATTAATCATATGTCCATCTGCGCGGCTTCTATCAATATTGCCCATCCCGCATCTTCTCTATAGTATCATCTTTGGATCTTATTCATCTCGTTATTTTTCATGTTATGTCACATAGATCCTTATTACAGCAAACCATGCTAAAGTTTGCGAGCTGGGCAGATGCTTGGTGGCCATCAAGCAGTGGCGGGTGTCGTAATTACAAGTGTGGCTTCCCGATCGGTGGGATGTCATTACTCTGGAAGCTTGCACTGAACCTGTGCAGAAACCCACCGGAATAAAACACCAGCCTGGAAGAATGATATACCGGAAAAGCATCATATATTATGGCAAGGCACGAAAGTACATGAAACAACTGTTCTTATAGCTTTTATTTCGTCTGTCGCAGTCATGGTACCTATCCCGTGAGGTATTGTGTATACTACCTGAACACATGCGCGAATGTGATTCGACTGGCTCGTCTGCGGCCGTCTGCGGATGAGTCATCATCTCTAAGTCGCTACTAAGGGATGATGCCATTAGTTTCTGCAACTCGCGCTCACAAGTAACTACGTTCCCAGTCCCAGAGCAGCAGCAAGGGGCACATCAGCTCTACTTTGTCCCTTTGCTCGGGCTCTCACCGTCACACACCACTGGGATAACACTGTTGCCACGCTACATGCAGTTTAGCACAACCATGTATGGAGTAGTGACTAGCGCAGGGGACGCAGCGGTGGCTTTGCGGCGTAGTGCAGCACTGGGGCTGGTTTCGGAGCATTCTATCCAGTGACGAGATGATACTGTGCTTATTAGTAATTAAGCATGTACGTGGCGCAGGTGGCACCCATGATAGAAGCATGCATGCCTGAATTTGAAAGCACATATCATTCCACATACTAAATTCTGTTAAATGTAACATCCAGCAGCTTATACTAGGGAACACCGCGCTACTGATCTTGCACCTTGAGGCTATACATATAGGAGCGGCTACACATCGGCCATCATCATCACATCAGGATGAAGCATATGATTTGGTACTCGCATCGACAGCCCAGCAACAGCTAAGGAAAGCATGCGCGCATACTGTTGCTGGATTGCAGTGTCACAAGCAGCCATTCTGCAGTAACATGATGCAAAACTACTTGAGCTCAGACGGCAATATACACTCAACAGCCCCAAGCACTGAAACTTTTATTAAATTAATTTATATACAGCAGTGTTATCTTCTCCCCCCTCCCACCCCCCCCCCCCCCCCCCCCCCGCTCTTCAGTCACACGCACTACAACAGCGAGCGTGCGCGTCTGGATTGGTACGCGAGGAAGTGCGCGGTGGATGGCGGGGGACTACTCAAGCCATTCCTCCATGGTGGCCTCAGCAACCTTGCCGGGGCGGATCTTATATTCCACTGTGCGTCCGAGCTGGATGACGCAGAACGAATACCCTCCGTGCCAAATCGCGTCCACCCGGCACAACCGCAAACAATCGCCGTACTTTCTCACGCGCTGGTACTTCGCATGCAGCCCCATGTCCTCCGGTGCGATATCGCCGGGCGGGGGCGTGGGCAGCGTCGTCCAGGACGCCAGCTTTTTCTCGAGGCTGCCGTCTTCGAGAACCTTGCCGTCGAGCATGGCGTACTGCGCCTCGCCGCCGCCCGTCACTCGGAACACGACGGTCTTGTTGATGGGGCGCAGCCACATCCGGACGGTGTCGTCGGCGATGGCGTACCGGGTGTTGGCCTTGTAGGCATGGGCGGCTATGGGCGCGCAGTAGGCCGCTACGCCGGCGATCGCGGCGGCGGGCGCAGCGGCGGCGGTCGTGGCGGCCGTGGCGGCTGTTGCAGCAATTGGGTTACGCGGAATATGCCTGAAGGTCCAAGGATAGTGCGAAATATCTCCGCCTGGCCAATAGTCGTAGTAGCCGACCACGTCTAACAACCGCGCGAAAGGCAGCAAACTTTCGAAGCCAATAGGGAGCATCGTTATTATGCTGTAAACTTGTTGTGTTGGCGAGGGCTGTGAGTGCGGATGGCGGAACACTCGGCGAGGCAGAAGAGGGCGGGACTGGTAGATTGTGGGTTTGTCAACGGATAACTGCCTCTTATACAATAACCGGCTACGTAGCAGTATATATATGGGACTGGCAGCAACGTTCGGCTCGTTTGCTGTTACACTAGTTTTGCTGGCTGAGCACGTGGCGACTATATCGCATGCCTGTAATCGTGTGCTCTTTGCATCCCCTGTGGTGTTTATATCTGATATCTCCCTGCCATCGTCTCGCCTCCCCTTGTCGAGCGCGTGCTGCCACGGCGTCGTCGCTATTTTCATCCCGCGGCCCGCCGCCCGCTGCCTGACTGACATACTCCGCTGCGATATGCTTTTGTCATTCGTCACTACGGGACTGGTACGAGCATTCACCGAGCTGTGAATACCGTATTATGACAGATATGTTATTACAAACTACAATCAAGAGCATTACCTCGGCGCGTTAATGCACATTACTCGTAGTAGCACAGCATCTGCTCGCGCATGCTGTAGCAAAAAGCCCGGCATGGAGTCGCTACATTATTGCACAGCACGCGCGCGCTCCCACCGCTGAACGACCCTCGTCAGCACTCGCTCCGTCGCTACCCTGTATGTTCTAAACTAGTTTACACCTGCCCACAAAAGTCCTGCTCCCGTTGTCAAGCATCAATTGTACATTGGCCCATTATGAGCCCTCACCTTCGTTTCCGGCCGCGCCCTTCCACGTGACTGTCATACGTGAACACGACATCATGCGTGGGGGGGGGGGGGGGGGGGGGGTCTAAGTGGCGTTTGTTGGGCTCTCGTTGTAAATGCCATACGTGTGCGTGTCATTGTTCAAGGTTAGTAATGAATTTGATAACCCAATGTCACAAGGGCACGGATTTTTATATCGCACGTATATGCGTTCTATCTGTACGAATGCACGCCAAGAGATAGCTCTACCATCGTAGAGCACATTCACAAAGGCGCGCTCTCCCCACCGTCGGCATGCAAGCAGGTGAGCAGTTCCCGCAAAACGGCCAATACTGCGATAAAGGCTTGCTCAAAAGCCAGCCCACCTACAGCTGCTGTCCGCATTCAATGCGCCCTTCCTAGAGCCGGGCTTCAGCCCATACTGCGCAGAGGTGCAGCCCCCGAGTCGGCGATTGGGTCCATATGGCCACCTGCTAGGGAATCGTCCATGGTATGTGGTAGGGCCGGCCATTAATTCGTTCCCATATTCTGCTGTTGGGCTGCGCCTAGCGGGCCCCTAAGCGGGGAAATTCCGCCCGCGCGGGGCGAGTACACCGCCTTTTTATCGGGATGCGGGTCGCGCGGTAAGCCACTGTACTAGGGTTTGTAGGAGAACCTAAAAATATTTGCATCGGGCGCCCCCCTACTCCCCTCGGTTACATTCCACCAAGGGGCCCGGTAGGGGTCGAACCTGCGCAGAGCGGAATCACGAGCGTAACAGGCAGGCCCACCCTCCGCCACCTATCACATCTCACGCCGTTGATGAATATTCTTAGTTAATTACATCATAAAAATGCGCCATTGTACCACTCGGCGGTCGGCGGCGCCGGTGCTAACGTTGCGATTTGGACAGATACGTACATGTCAAGACTTTTCGAGGGGGAGTGTATGTGGTTTCTCTACCTATACGAGATAGCCCTGGCACGGCGCCCGTAGCGCGCGTGTTCGCGCGCACGATTGCGGGGGCCGGTCAGGGCCACCACCTGCCTTCACGGCGGACCGACCGGTCACTCTCCTTTGTTGTGGCACGCTCCATCGAGCGCACCACAGCAAAGTCACGGCAATTTTGCCGCGCATAGTGCCGGTCTTCCGCCATGGTATCATGTACGGTGAGCGAAGCCTTTCGCCCCCCCCCCCCCCCCCCCCCCTGGGAGAAACCCGTTAGGGTTTGTGTGGTGAATGGACGCGCGCCGCTTGCGACGTGCTAACTACTACCCGCGAACGAGCTGCTGATTACTCGCCCAACGTGAGGAGAGGACGAAGCCGAAGCGCTTCCCCATTCAGTGGAACAAGGTCCAAGCCCTTCGACCAGTGTCGACCAACAGTAACCCATGGCTGCCCCTTCCCGTGTGGGCATGGCTCGATCCGTACCGGCCCCTACTCGGCGTAGGTGTCGCGATGCGCTCCGACTGGGGAGTAGGCCGACGCACGCCCGCCGTCCAGTACAGATTCGAGTCCAAAGTGACAATACACTGCCGATGGCCAAGCCAACCACAGCGTACGTATTCAAGGAATTGCCGTATTTTTTAGGCTTACAGACCCACGACTGCGAAAGCGTTACGAAATACGCCCGTTTTAAACCTAAAGGCCAAACCTGGAAAATGGAAAGGGGTTGCGTTGTTGTAAATGGTGTTTTTGGAACAAAGGTCTGGATGTCTAGATGTTATTAGAAGGTAATAACCAAATTCGGTTTTTAGATGTCTCAGAATATAACACGAATTTATCACGGACCAAATTATTAAAAATCGGCTATTCGCCCAATACGTACGCTGTGACGCCCAGTGGCACATGGCTACTCCCACGCCGCGGCACTCCTACTGTGCCGCGCACCGTGGGCCCTGACGCCGACGCGGAGAGGGCCAACAAAGCGACAGGGCGCTCTGCTCGCCCCCCTCGCGACACCCATCGCGCCAATTCACGTACTCCCGAATCCCCCTTTATGAGACATCGCGTCCGTCGTAATATCGGCAACTGGCAAGCCGCTGGTGCGATTCGCAGTGTTCTCAACAGGATCTCCAGAGGTGTACGCGTTCCTTTCTTGGACGGGCTTGCCCCGCCTCTTTTCATTAGGGGGTGTCAATGGGGGATGCTACTCCTGCCCAATTGGAGTTTATAGACGGTGAATTGGCTCGCTTCCTGGCCGTCCGGGCATGGGAGCGAGGCTACTGCGCAAAATGGGTGTCTCGGTCGTTCTTGGTTCCTAAGCCTGGAACAAACAAATGGAGGCTCATCATTGACCTTCGCCCCCCGAACCGCTATTGCGAGACGCGCAATCTTTCGTTCTAGACGCTTTCGCATTTGCGTAATCTGGCGCGCCATGGGGACTCACTAAATGTTGCAGATGGACCTGCATGATGGGTTTTACGCGGTTGGAATCGCCCATGAGGACAAGGACTTTTTCACTGTCGATTACCGCGGCACTCTGTACCGACTGGCTGGCCTTCCCATGGACTGGTCTATGTCCCCCTATTACTTCTGCCAATTCACCAACGTCCTCATTAGGGCATTGCGTCGTAACCCGGTTGAAGCAGACGGCACACCTACTACCCGGCGCCGATTTGGTCTAGCTACGCATGTTACTTTACATGGACGATTTCATGTTTCTAGCTCAGACTCATGCCGAGTCCATCTGGCAACGTGACTACATCGAACTCCACCTCTCGAGGTTTGGTCTACTGCGCAACCCCAACAAGGGCGTGTGGGAGCCCGCCCAGAAGCTCGTGCACCTGAGGTTAGAAATTGACACATCGGGGTCGCCTACTCTTCGTGCGGATGCTGAGAAACTCGCTGGCATTGCTCGCGCGGCCAAACGCCTAATCCAACGAGCAAAACGCAATCGTCGGTGGCTGCCAGCTCGCGAGTTGGTTGCTCTCGCGGGCAAATGCCGGTTTCTCTACTTGGCCGTCGCCCCTGCCCGTTTCTACCTCCGTGAGCTGCATGATGTGCTCAAGACGCGCGACTCTTGGTCCGGCCGCGTCAAGCTCACCCGCCAGCTCGAACGCGATCTGCAATGGTGAGTGGGCGTGCCCACCCAACACAACGGCCGCCCCATTAACCGGCCCGTCGAAACCGGATACCTACACGTTGACAGTTCGTCGTACGGTTGGGGTGCCGTTCTGAACGAGCACCATGAAGCTCGGGGTTTTTGGTGCGACGATGGCCGCACTGCGCACATTACTCTGAAAGAGCTCAAAGCCGTCCGCTTGGCTATTGAGTCCTTCCTTCCCATGCTCCGCAACCGTCACATCCGCTTGCACGAGGATATCCAAGCGGTTGTGGGTGTCCTCACCCACCTCACTTCTCGCTCTCCGCGCCTCATGGCTGAGGTACGCAAAACATGGTACCTCATGGACACGCGCGGCACTACCCTTTCCGTGCGCTACATCCTTTCTGCGGCGAATATCTGGGCTGACCGCCTTAATCGCGAGGTTGACTGCGACGACAGGCAGTTCAACCCTCGTCGATTCGCCTCGCTCGGTGCTAAATTGGGCGCCTGCACCATCGACCGCTTCGCGACGGCTGAAAACGCCCTCCTACCCCACTACAACGCCCGCTGGCGTGACCCGCGGTGCGAGGCCGTCGACGCCATGCGCCTCTCCGACGCTGAATGGCGTTGCGGACGTAACTGGTGTAACCCTCCATGGAACCTCATCGGCGAACTTGTCTCCAAACCGGAGTCCAGCGGTGCCCCAGTCATCGTCATTGTTCCCTACTGGCCTGACAAAGCTTGGTACCAACTCCTCTCGGAGATGTGCTCTGACCTAGCGCCTGCGCTCCTGGAAGCCGCGCCACGACCTCTTCATTCCTGGCCGTACTGGCGACCGCCTTCCCGTGGGTGCACCCCGCTGGCCTGTCGTCGCCTTCATCATTCCCACCCGTGACCCCCGCCCGTGGCTTGCTGCGCCCGGCATTTTCTAGTCGGCAAACCAGACGTTCCTTGTGAAATGTTCTAAACTAGTTTAAGTGGTTTCTCTACCTGTACGAGATAGCCCTGGCACGGCGCCCGTGGCGCGCGTGTGCGCGGGCACGATTGCGGGGGCCGGTCAGGGCCACCACCTGCCTTCACGGCGGACCGACCGGTCACTCTTTTTTGCTGTGGCACGCTCCATCGAGCGCACCACAGCCCGCCCAACCCCCCTGGCGGTGGATTTGTATGCCTGCAAATTCCTGATTTTCACAATCTGTAACCAGACCTGGAATTATTCCCCAAACCAGACGTTCCCTTGTGAAATCCGTGTACGTCTAGCATAGATAAAGGCGGTAATAAACACTAATCCTGTAATCCTGATACCGGGTTCGAGTCCTGGCCCATGTATTTTCGGCAATATCGTCCCGGCGTGTCCTGGGCGGTTTCCCCGGTTGATGCATTAGCCTTGCGGGGTTCGAATGAGGCAATGGTCTGCGGGCTATGCCAGACCTGCGACTGGAGTTGGCGCAAGAGGTCAAGTGCTTGGGCGGCTTCGGCGCATGTCCCGGCGAACTTTACTTTTATTGATCCTAATCCTAATCCTAATCCTAATCCTAATCCTAATCCAAATCCTAATCCTGCTGGGAGGTCGCGGGCCTGGTAATAAACACCAATACACCGTAAAGTAGTACTTTTCTACTGATGACTGGTCATATGGGTAATATAGACCAGAATATTGGACTGATTACACCGAGCTATTCTGTCACCAGGACTGGTAACGTTAAGATTCTAGTTTGAATGCTAGCTACCAGTACCTGTACTCGCAGTACACGTACCGCTTGGACTTCCCGATGTCTTGCGGCGCTAGCGACAGCATGCGACGGCCTTGCTACATGACGCACCCGCACCACGAGGGGAGTCCACCTTCTCCCTTTGCGCGAGCTGACCAGCTAGCGCAACGGCATCGCACCTCTCGTAGTTGTGCAACGTGTGAATACTTCTGCGAGTGGACGGTCTCGACGACTAGTCTTCCACCACGACACTTGCGCACGCTACTACGATAGCAGGCGGCAAGAAGGCGGCAGACCCTACGAAGGCAACGCCAGCCGACAGTTTGGCCGAAACGCCCGCGGGGCCGACAGAGACGACACGGGACACGACAACGCTTGCGTTACTGCAAGCGCTGGCGTTAACGGTGGACGCTTTATCGACCCGCTTGGACGAACAGGACAACAACAAGCACAAGGAGCAGCGCGACATTCCCTCTGACGACGACGAAGTCTGCGAGGGTGGCAAGGAGCAGGAGCACGACGCCCGGACAGCAGTTGCTACGGGGGGCGCGCGCGGCGCCACAGCCGTGTTCATCGACCCTCGGGATTGGGAAGACCTCTTCCCCCGTGCGTACGGTAAGACTGCCCCCCCCCCCTTCGGGCGCCACACGCCCGAGCCTCTGGCGGCCCCGTAACGACGAGGCCGACCGCTACCTCATTGAGGCCAACAAGACTGCGTCGCGCGACGAGTACCGCCACCTGCTGTGCTATGGCGTCTACCGCGCTATGGCGGCTAAGACAGCTCTGGCTACGCTTCGCGCGCTCGATACCCCCACTCAAGACCGCGTCGACGCCCCCGACCTACTCGACGCCGCGCATCGCACGCTTGAAGCAGTGGGCGACGCGGATGAGGCCATGCTCACCTACCTGCTTCGACGCTTCAATGCCAAGAAGGCCCTCACCCACGAGGAGCAACTCGCCGAGCGACTCATACTTCTACTCGTATGTATGCACACTGGCGTATGAATGTCAAGATTGTAGATGTATAAATGTATATTTACACAGGTCGCTATATGCCTCTCGTATGTTTACTCGCGTGTATAGCGCTATCGACTGACGGCATCGCGCGGGTGGGACACGACGGTTGGACGGTACTATCCGCGCGGCATCCCGCGCGCCTTATTTTCGACGAGCGAATCAGCGCGCGCAGAATTAACGCGGGCGGACGAAAACAAGGGCGCCTCGGCGGGCCAGCAGGGCGGCGGACGGCCGGGCCGGGGGGGGCGGGGGGGGGGGGGGGGGGGTAATATGACAGTACTATGCCACAAACCATTCTAACGCTGCCTGTCATCAGACATTCTGACTCGTATAGTCACTACCTGAAGCACCCCTCTCCAGGAACCAATAGCACTATGCTGTCGACGCTTGCTGGGGCAGCCGCTCTCGTGGTGTCCGTTTTCGCTCCCCGCCCAGACAATAACGACGCGGGGTCTGGAGACAACCATGGCCCGCAGGTGAATATCGGGAAGGTGGAAGGGAACGCGGAACTCCAAGCACTTGGTGATTTACTCTGTCTTGATGGCTGCGAGTGGGGCCGAGAAGATGATGAGTGCGGGGGCAGCGACAGCCACCAAGATGGCCAAGACGGCTGCGACCGCCGCCACCTCTGCGCCCGTCGCCGCGGTCGCCGGCGTAGCGGTGGCCGCGGCTGGGGCCTACTGATGCGCGCACATAGCCGCCCATGCCTACAAGGCTAACACCCGGTCTGCCATCGCCGACGACACCGTCCGGATGGGCTGGTTGCGCCCCATCAACCAGACCGTCGTGTTCCGGGTGACGGGCGGCGGCGAGGCGCAGTACGCCATGCTCGACGGCAAGGTTCTCGAAGAGAGCAGCCTCGAGGAAAAGCTGGGAGCCTGGACGACGCTGCTCACGCCCCCGCCCAGCGATATCGCACCGGAGGACATGGGGCTGCATGCGAGGTACCAGCGCCTGCGAAAGTACGGCGACTGTTTGCGGTTGTGCCGGGTGGACGCGATGTGGCACGGAGGGTATTCGTTCTGCGTCATCCAGCTGGGAAGCAAGGTGGAATGCAAGGTCCACCCCGGCAAGGTATCTGACGCCACCATGAAGGAATGGCTTGAGTGAAACCGCCGTGGGGGGGTTAGGCTAATATATACCATCTCGAGGGCGAGGCTTTGCGTTGAGCCAAATGTGCATAAACATAAGTCTTTTAAATTCTAGGGCACACAGGATTGTCTGTGTTTGGATATGCAAATTCAATTAATGATAACATTTTTGATGTGTTTATCTTTTTGCCAAGATGCAAGCCAGCCCTAAGGTTCCGAAACCAGTCAGTGATAATCAGCATCGACCACACTATGTCACCGGTTATTGTTATTGACATATCCGCACGCAGCAACCGCATGCATGCACAACATACCTGTGACATATCGTGCATGTGCGTCAAAAGCATGGCCGCCCAGAGTCGTCACATGCATGGCGCTGAATACCAAGCAGCACCAGCCGGCATGTGGCAGCATATGGCAGTTATAGTATGAAAATTGCGGAATTATCAGCATCACCGCCGCCACGGTGCTGCCGCAAGCCAGTACCTTAATCATACCCTAGGAACGTTCTACTACAAATATCAGTTTCCTTTTGCTACGATCCATGGAACTGCACATCATCGGAGCGACTCATTTTTGCTGGGGCGCACCGATAAGTTGCTACTATGTGCGTGTTGGGCAGCAACGGCGGTAGGGCTTGCTTGGCTGCTAATCCATATTACTGCCGCTGGTCTGCTGTTGTGCATGGATGACAATGAAACGAATTTCTACTTGAACGCGATGTTGACGGATTGGCGGTATTGACGGCAGGTCCGTCGCCTCAACTGCAGTGCTTATACAGATGACAGAGATACACACTGTGGTCACGGGCTGATCCTGCAGCTCTAGATCCTGCAGCTCCATGTCCTACAAATCTGCAAAGCCAGTAAACACGTAATCATGCATTGTGAATCTTGCATGAACGCTGTCGCCATGGCGCTCCGACCCATTTTAACGTGTCCCGCTTGTCATACATGCGCGCAGGTGCAAGCGCATGGACAACCGCCGGCGGAGATTGTGTGCGAGCTGTCGCTGGGGATGCAGTTTGACGGCGACGGGCTGCCCGCCATTGCGGCCATTTCGGGCATGTGCGGCGCCAGGCGGGAGCATTGCCTAGCAGCGGCCACATGTAGAAGCCTCCCCCCCGCCTCCCCCCCCACCCGCCTCCCACGGGGGGCTAGCTATGACAACGCTGGCGGTAAGCACAGTTTGGGTCTGCCAAGGCTGGATGCATACCGGCGTGATGGGGCTGCCGCTCTTGCCGCCTCATCAACCTCAGCTCACAGGAGAAAATATGCAGTTTATCATTTATAACATGATTGAAATGCCATGAGGTCCACTCACATCAAATATGGCTGTGTCTGTATGGCCTTGACAAAGTCACCGGACAGCATACTCATATGTCCATTTGCGCAGCTCCTATCTACATTGCCCATCCCGCATCTCTCTATTTTATCATCTCGGGATCTTATTCATTTCGTTGTATTACATGCTGTGTCGTACATATCTTTACAGCAAAACATACCAAAGCTAGCGAGTTGGGCAGTTGCTTGTTAGCGATCGAGCAGTGGCGGGTGTCGTAATTACAAGTGTGGCTTCCCGATCGCTGACATATTATTACACCGCCGGAAGCTTGCAATGAACCTGTGCGGAAACCCACCGTAATGAAAATCATTCTCTATTATGACAGTCACTTTTGTATGGCAGGGCACGAAAGTATATGAAACACATATTCTTATAGCTTTTATTTCGTCTGTCGCAGTCATGGTACCTATTCTGTGCGGTGCTGTGTATGCTACCTGAGCACATGTGCGACTGTGATTCGAACGACTCGTCTCTGCGGTCATCTGTGGATGAGTCATCGTCATCTCTAAGTTGCTAAGAGATGACGCCATTAGTTTCTGCAACTCGCTCTTACTAGTAACTACGTTCTCAGTCCCAGAGCAGCAGCAAGGGGCACATCGGCTATACTTTGTCCCTCTGCATGGGCTCTCTCCGTCACATACCACTGGGATTCATAACACCATTGCCACGCTACATGCAGATGCTGATTATCTCGCCGCAGTTTAGCACAATCATGTATGGAGTTGTGACTAGCGCGAGGCACGCAGCGGTGGCTTTGCGGCGTAGTGCAGCAGTGGGGCTGATTTCGGAGATTTCTATCCGGTGATGGGATGATACTGTGCTTATTATTTAGAAAACGTATTTTAGCATGCATGCGGCGCAGGTGGCAACCATGTTAGAGGCATCCATGCATGAATTTGAAAGCACTTGTAATTCCACATACAAAACTATGTTATGTGTAACATTCAGCAGCGCAGCATAGGAGGAAACAGCGTGCTACTGTATCATCTTGCACTGACCTTGAGACATGTGTAGAAGCGTATAGACGCTGCGAGGGTTTCACTGAGGCCAGTCATGTCCCGGAGGCGAAAAAAAACCTACCTGCAGCACATTAGCGACCGCCAGTAGTACTCGCACTGGTACCGATGTACCAGGGGGGTACCCGTAGAACCACAGCATATGCGCGCGGATGTATCAAAAAGCACGGCATGCACAATACGCGCACAGCACGCGCGCACGCGCACCGCCGAACGACCCTCAGCATCGCTCCTTCGCTACCGTACGTCGCTACCTGTACCCGTAATCCTTTTACGATACCACCGATGACGGCGGTAACAGCGCGTACAGTATGAAATCTAATCCTAATAAAAAAATCTAATCCTAATCCTGCTGGTAGCGACTAAATCGCCGGGGGTAATAAACAATAATAGACCGTACAGTATTTTCATACCAGTGACTTCTACTCGGATGTATGTATCCTCGCGTATATCTACTGACGGCATCGCGCGAGTCGGACAGCACGACGGTCGGACGGGACCCGCGCAGCAGCCCCCGCTCCCTTCGACGAGCAACGTTTCGATATGAGCGAGCGTTTCGACGTTTCGAAGAGCGACGTTTCGACGAGCGCATATCAGCGCGCGGAATTATAACGCGGGCGGACGAAAACCAGGTCGGCGCCGCGGAGGGCCAGGGCGGCGGGCGGGCGGGCAGGAAGGGGGGTGGGGGGTGGGGGGGGGGGGGGGGGGGGGCTATATAACACGGCCGACATCTCAATGCTATGCCACAAACCAGTCTAACGCTGCCTGTCATAAGACATCCTGACCCGAATAGTCGATATCTGAACTACCCCTCTCCAGAAACCAATAGCACTATGCTGTCGACGCTTAATCGTGCAGCCATCCCTATCAGGACGGTCTTTGTCGCCCCCCGCCGAGACAATAACGACGCGGGGTCTGGAGACCTTAGCCAGCAGGTGATAATCGGGAAGGTGGAAGTGTACGCGAAAGTCCAAGTGTACGCGAAAGTCCAAGTGCAGATTGGCGGTGTCTTGATGGCTACGAGTGGGGCCGAGAAGATGATGACTGCGGGCGTAGCGACAGCCACCAAGGTGGCAAAGACGGCTGCGACCGCCGCCACCTCTGCGCCCGCCGCCGCGGTCGCCGGCGTAGCGGTGGTCGCTGCTGCTGGGGCCGCCTACTTCGCGCCCATAGCCGCCCATTCCTACAAGGCCAACACCCGGTCCGCTCTCGGCGACGACACCGTTCGGATGTGGTTGCGCCCCATCAACAAGACCGTCGTGTTCCGGGTGACGGGCGGCGGCGAGGCGCAGTGTGCCGTGCTCGACGGCAAGATTCTCGAGGAGGGCACCATACTCATGGAAAAGCTGGCGGCCTGGACGACGCTGCCTACGCCCCCGCCCGGCGACATCGCACCGGAGGACATGGAGCTGCATGCGAGGTACCAGCGCCTGCGAAAGTACGGCGACTGTTTGCGGTTGTGCCGGGTGGACGCGATGTGGCACGGAGGCTATTCGTTCTGCGTCATTCAGCTGGGAAGCAAGGTGGAATGCAAGGTTCACCCCGGCAAGGTATCTGAGGCCATCATGAAGGAATGGCTTGAGTGATACCGCCGTACGTGGGGGTGTGAGGCTGATATATACTATTTCGATCGAGGGCGAGGCTTCGCGTTGAGCCAAATGTGCATAAACATATGTCTTGCAAAGTCTAGGGCACACGGGATTGTCTGTGTTTGGATATGTAAATGTAATTTATGATTTTTGATGTGTTTATCTTTTTGCCAAGATGCAAGCCAGCCCAAATAAGGTTCCGAAACCAGTCTGTGATAATCAGCATTTAACACACTATGTCGCCAGTTATTACTACTGACATATCCGCATGCATGCGCAACATACCTGTGACATATCGTGCATGTGCGTCAAAAGCATGGCCGCGCAGAGTCGTAACATGCATGGCGCTGAATACCAAGCAGCACCAGCCGGCATGTGGGAGCATATGGCAGTTATAGTATGAAAATTGCGGAATTATCAGCATCACCGCCGCCACGGTGCTGCCGCAAGCCAGTACCTTAATCATACCCTAGGAACGTTCTACTACAAATATCAGTTTCCTTTTGCTACGATCCATGGAACTGCACATCATCGGAGCGACTCATTTTTGCTGGGGCGCACCGATAAGTTGCTACTATGTGCTTGTTGGGCAGCAACGGCGGTAGGGCTTGCTTGGCTGCTAATCCATATTATTGCCGCTGGCCTGCTGGTGTGCATGCATGCCGAACAACTTCCTACTTGTAACGTGATATTGACTGATTGGCGGCAGGTCCGTCGCCTCAACTGCAGTGCTTATACAGATAACAGATACATACTGTGGTCACGGGCTGATCCTGCAGCTCTAGATATGCTCGCGCTGATATATTCGTATATATACATGTATATATGTGTGCATATGTATATGTATTTATATATATATCACCGTAAAAGTACGGGTTGTGAGCGGATGACCAAACCCTACAAGACCTAGTATCCCTTCGACCATAATGTATGTGTGTGTATATATAGAGATATACACACACACACACACACACACACACATATACATATATATATTCCTTCTCTATATACATATATTCCTTCTCTACATGTACATACTTCTTTATTTAAACATACATACACACATACATATATATGTACATTTTTCTATTTTTATCATTTATTAATTCTCTATATTTGTACATGCAGTGCCACACTGCCACCATGCTGTGGAATGATACCTGTTGTTTCCTCCACGTTGCGATGCAGTGATGCACTACGCAACTAGTGTGCGCTGTAAACGGCTCAGCAGCTGCAACTGTGCACCCCTCATCATCAGTATGCGTTTCGCACATTTTAATCATCAACATTTAATGCGAAGCGACGCAAGTTGTGACTGAGCGCGCACTCGTGTCGCCCAGGGTGTGGGTCCTCGGGCCACAAATAAGCGGAGAGGGACACCGAAAAAGCGTCAGATGCAGGAGTGCCAACCCGCAGCTGTTGCCATCCAGAATATTCTGTCAGAACACGGCGCATGACCGGCGCGGCAAACGCGCAGGGCGCGCCATGCACACCCATCCAATCTGCCCATAATGGGCGACATTGTACTCCGGCCGCGCGACTCTTGGCATGGAAACTTTGCTATCCACCGTGCTGTAGCATTACATAGTCTCCTGGCCTTCAGAGGGCTGCATGCGACAGGCTGCGGCCGACCCTATGCGGGTTCATGCAGCCCGGCAGCTGGCATGTGTAGTGGGAAGACTTGCAGGAATAAAGTTGAAACGACATCCAAAGTCGATTTCAATTCTTGCGTGAACAGTGTTCTTCGGGACTGCATGTACGCTTTTTGGGGGGGGGAGGGGAGGAGGGGGGAGTATGGACAATAGGGTAGCACCCTCATTTACATGCTCATGGAGACGGGGATGCCACAGTAGGCAGGGGAGGGGAAGGGGTGGGAGGGGAGAAGGGGGGGGGGGGGGGGGGGGGCGCTGGGATGCTCCGCTGCACTTCCGCTGATAAAGGGACCTTTCTGGCGGGAGCTGCCTCGCAGCGATTTCGGTGATGCGACTCTGCCAGGAGGGATGACCCATTCTGGGGCAGAAGACTGGCCGCGAGCACGCGCGGACGGCCCCCTCCTTGATCACGGTCGGGGCATGGGGAGCGCCCTACATGGAGGCGGAGGCGCTGCCCTCCTCGATCAGCTCGTCCATGCTGGCGAGCGCAACGTCGTCCACGTTGATGCTGACCAGCAGGTCGCCGGCGTCGATGCGGTCGCCCTTGACGACGGCGATGTGCGTGACGGTGCCGGGCACCGGCGCGCTGACGGTGGTCTCCATCTTCATGGCGCTCATCACCACCAGCGTCTGGCCCGCGGCCACGGTGCTGCCGGGCTCCGCCATGACCTCCACCACCTCGCCGCCCATCGGCGCGCCCACGCTGCCGATCTCCGCGATGTTCGCCTTCTGGCGCGCCTCCGTGGCCGCCGCCTTGGAGGTGCGGTCCACCACCTCCACGATGCGCGGCAGGCCCAGCGCCTCGAAGAACACGTCGCGGCGGCCGTTGCCCATCACCTCGCCCACCGCCTGCCGCAACACGGTGACAACGCAATGACGCCGTTTAGGCACGAGGCAGCCAGGCTGGCGATGGCAGCGCCGGCGAGGCCGGGCTCCGGACTTCCTAGTTGCTCTGCCGGTGCTCAACAAACGGACCAATCGATTCTGAAATAGAAATCGGTTCCAACGTGCTAGCCTGCCGCTCCCCACTGCTCAGACTGAGTTGTCCGCAGGGCCTGCCCTCCCTAACCATAGAAGGGAACACATAATGTGTGATTACTGCTCACGCTATGGCCGGCCTCTTCCGTTTCGAAGCACCCCGCCTGCTTCCATCCCGATATCAGTAGCTGTGTTATTTTCCAGATAAGTACGAGGGCGGTCGCCAGTACGAGCGGCTCATATTGACACCCATTCTCAGCGGGGGACTGAGGGCCGGGGAGTTCGATATTCAGGTGATAAGATTAACCATGGGCCCTGGATGAGTTGATGACGGGGGCTGGCAAGGGAGGGAGAAGGGGGGGGGGGGGAGCCAACCTTGAACCTGATGGTGATGGCGTTGCCGCCGTCCTGCACCAGCTCCACCTCCTCGTCCTCCTCCATGGCGTGGAAGAAGGCGTTGGAGCTCAGGTCGGCCGTGAGCTCGCTGAAGTCCGCCACGTGCTTGCGGTACTCGCCGAACACGGCGGGGTAGAGCGCCGCGCTGATGACGTCGCGGTCGGTGATGTCCTCGCCCATCTTGCCCCAGGTGCGCTGCAGCTTGGCGCGCAGAGCTTCCAGGTCGGCGGGCTGGATGGACGCGCCGGGCCGCCCCTCGATGGTGGGCTTGCCCTGCAGAGGCAGGCAGGGCGGAGTCAGCCAGCTGAGTAGGGGGAAAATGCCCCCCCCCCCCCCCCCCCCCCCACAGTACCGGTGCCGACTCGCCCATAAGAGCCCTCATCGTTATCGTTTTAAGCCTCCAATTGGGCCTGCATGCCACCTATAATAATAACATTCGCTGTACATCCGCTGTAGTTCCGTCTACATCTGACCTCTGGCAGGCAGGGCGGGTACTGGTGCTTGTTCGCGGTGTTTGTACAGCAGCCCACAAAAGTCTTTGCACCAAGGAATATTCCGGGTGTAACCTTGGCCTTGACGCCCACGCAATGCTGCTGTATGGCCAGGGGCTGCGCATTCTACCGTATGCAAGAGCCCTTAGTATCCTTAGCCTCGAATCGGGTTCGCATGCCACCTACTATGAGAATATTCGCCCTAGCTCCGCCATAGTTCCGTCTACTGACCTCTGGCGGGCAGGGCGGGGTCTTGATCGCAGTGTCATTATTACCGCATCGGCACAACACAAGCTGAGAGAGGGGCGGGTACCTTCAGAACGCGGCTCCGTAGGGGCTCGGGGAAGCCAAAGGGCGGCTGGCCCAGGTAGCCCTGCCGGGAAAGGGGCGGCAGGGGGGGGGGGGGGGGGGGGGGGAGGGGGGGGGGGCAGTATCAGCATCAGCGCTTCAGCATGGAGACACGGCTGTGGCAGAGCTGCGGTACAGCGGCTGCGAGAACAGGTGCGCCCACGCATGCAGCAAGCACCCTCCTGGGATCCTAACGCCCTGCTCTGGCGGCGGGGGCTCAATGACGATGGCACCTCCGCTACTGCCGGTGCTGCTGCCAGTGATAGCACTGATGGCAACGGCGGCGGACATGCACGCCGGGCTGCTGATGATGCTGATGCTACTTCTTGTGCCACTGCGGAGTAATGCGGCGATCCCACCGCCGCGGCTACCTGCACAGCTACTGCTGATCGCCGAAGAGGGGGGCTTGCGCCAGGACTCTGGTCCCCTTGGGGTGCCGGGAGACAGGGGGGGGGGGGGGGGGGGGTGGGGGGGCTTCTCGCCGCACCTGCATGAACTCCACCACGCTGGAGGGGAAGGACAGCGTCTCCGCCTTCTCCACCAGCGACTCCTCGTCCAGGTCATTCTGCACCATGAACTGCGCCAAGTCGCCCACCGTCTTGGACGACGGCGTCACCTTCACGATGTCGCCCAGGGCGCGGTTGGCGGCCGCGTAACCAGTCTTCACCTGCACAGGGGGGCAGGCGGGCGCAGGGGGGCCACTTCAGGGCGCGTGCACTGCGACAGAAGACTGCCTCCCATGGATATTCATTGAAGGAAGATGCGATGAAGAGAGACAAGCATTGTAATTATACTTCGATGGTTAACTACAATAAATAAGTATTATCGGGAGTACTATACATCGAACAGGTATGTATAATAGTTAGGTAAATGGTTACGTAATATAGTTAAGTACAATCGTAAGTATTATACTTCGAAAGTTTTGTATAATACTAAGTACATTGGTTCATTATCATAATGAAGTATCATCGGAGGTGCTATACTTCGATGGTTAAGTGTAGCAGTTAAGTATCATAGTTAATTATTATTGGGAATTCAATTACGGCAACCGCAGATGAGTCCAAGGCGCAGTCCAGCTCCCGCTGGGGACACTCTCAGGAGCAGTGGCATTAATCAGGAGTTGGCGGGGTGCACAGCAGGATCGCACCTTGTCCCACTGGTCCCCGAGGCCAAGGGAGAGGGCCTGGAACTTGAGGTTGGTGTACTGGCCGCCGGGCATCTCGTGCTGGTACACCTCGGAGGAGCTCGCCTTGAGGCCGCCGCTCTCAAACGGCGAGTACAGGTTGCGGACGCCCTCCCAGTACAGGCCCAGCTCGTCGATGGACTTGGGGTCGATGCCTGGTGGGGCAAGGGATGGAACCCAGGAGATCAGCGCGCTGAGAGCGGCACCACACCCCCACCCGACCGACACAGCCCCCGGTACGTCACTGGATTGCTGCCAAAGCAGGTCGCGTAGAGGCGCTGATAGGCTGTTGCCAGCCATGTCCCTGGGGCAAAAAAGCTACCCCAACCCTTGCTGCCTCGACCATGACTATCAGAGCCGGTGCCTCCTGGATGGCGACAACTTTATCAACACAATGGACAACACTGACTCACCGGCCCCTGTCCCGGGGACGCCACCAACGCCCCGCCCGCTGCGATGAAGATCATGATACCCTTGACAACCGGTGACCACGATGCGAACGACACCGACTCACCGGCCGGCATTCCCTTGGCGGGAAGAATGACACCGCGCGATCAAGGTCATGACTTCTTCGACGGCAGCAAGCAATGCCGGCGGCAGTGGATTGTCCGAGGGGTTTATCTGCGACTGCAGCACTTGCGATGCGATGGAGGGTGCCTCACGTGGTGGGGAAGGGGGTGGGGTTGGTGTGGCGGGGAGCATCACCTGTGTCGTACTCGGTGCCCCGGAGGTTGTGCACGATGGCGCCCATCGAGGGCTGCGACGTCAGGCCCGACATGCTGTCGATGCAGCAGTCGATGATGTCGGCGCCGGCGGCCACGCACGCCAGCTGGGTGGCCACGCCCGTGCCGGCGGTGTCGTGCGTGTGCACGTGGATGGGCATGTCCGGGAACTGGGCGCGCAGCGCGGTCACCTGCAGCACCGCCAAAACAACAGCACGGGTGAGTTGGTGCGCCCGCTGGTCCGCGGCCCGCAAAAGAAACAATCGAGGCAGAGCATACTGTTCCAGCGCGTTAGTGGCGAAAACTGAAACGGCGGTGCCCGGCCGTGTTTTGCCACCCTTCCAGCGTTTTTCGTATTTATATTCTTTTCCGGTATTATTCTACTCCCATCTTCCTATTATTGCTGAAGTTCCATCGCAATAGACGTTTGGGCGCGATAGTAAGAATTACGTAATTCTTTGTGTCTGCAATATTGGCGCAACATATCCTTTGGGATACTGCCAGAACCTGATACTATCTGACACTACCCCCTGTACTACCAGCGAAATAACAGCAGCTAGTACTCCCGCTAATACGCGTAATCTCGATCTGAGTGTAGTGAAATTAACGTCATCATTCTCACCGTTGTGCATCGGTTCGCATTCCTGCATCGCTATCTAATTTCAAACAATGCGCGTATCCTTCCCCTGATAAATGGGCGATACAAACTCAAGCAGTGCTATCCGAAATCCATTTGCAATACGACTGGGATGTATCTGTCAGTTTTCTTTCAGAAAAACCCAGACAATCAACACGTTTTCTATTCTATTTCTAGTTGTCCAACTTCCATACTAATACACTGGTGAGTAACATGTGTCTCCTTGAGGGGGCGGGGACACGTGTCTGCTGTGTATACTCTCCAGTGTACTTGCGTATATACCCCAGCGCTCCGAAGTATGTTATATTTGGCATGCGTTTCCGGGGCTTTTGACACGGCTGCAGACAGGGAATCAGCGATAGGCACAGACGCACCAGCATCGTCGCGGCGCGGGGCTTGAGCAGGCCGGCCATATCCTTAATGGCCAGGCTGTGCGCGCCGTGGTTCACCATCTCCTCGGCCAGGGTGAGGTAGTAGTCCAGGTTGTAGCGCGAGTTGGGGTCGCTCACGTCGCCTGCGGCCAGCAACCAGAGCCAGAAGGGAGGGGGGTGGTGGCAGGGGCTCAGCACACCCTCTCCTCCCGCTCCCGCACTCCCAATCTCCTTGTGGCTCTGAAAGCGCATGGTCGGAGGCGCACCGGTGTAGCACAGTGTGCCCTCGCAGATGCCGCCCGCGGCAAGGACCGTGTCGATGCCAAACTTGATGTTGTCCACGTAGTTCAGGGAGTCAAACACGCGGAAGATGTCCACGCCTGTGACCCAGCGGATAGAGGGACCCGGGGGGGGGGGGGGGGGGGGGGGCAGCCAGTTGTGAGACAACAATCATGCAGGCGCCCATAACCTCTGAGGGTGCCGAAAGTCCACTACTCCTACCTCTTAATTGGGCCGGGGGGGGGGGGGGGGGGGGGGGAGGAGGGGCACGGCTAATGCTTGCTGGCCCTGATATTGGGAGACTGTCTCACAGGTGAGTGTGTGGTCAGAGATGCGAAGGACTCTGAATGGCATGAGGCAGCACGGGTGTATGTGGCGGGCCCAGCGGATTGAGGCGTCTGCTTGCTGGTTGAAGAGGAAGAGGGAGGGGGGGGGGGGGGTTACCAGATCGCTGCGCCTCGGCGACAAACTTGTAGACGACGTTGTCTGGGTACGAGGTGTAGCCGACCGCGTTGGCTCCACGCAGCAGCATCTGGAAGGGGATGTTGGGGATCTCCTCGCGCAGCGCGTCCAGCCGCTTCCAGGGGCACTCCTGCCACCCGCCCATCGGGCCGCACTCATTCAGTCAGACCAGATCCCTTTATTCCCCCTCCCGACCAGGTACTCGCAGCGAAGCATGCACAAACTGCCGCACAGCTGCTGGGGCGGCAGCTCTGGCTGTGCACCTTCAGGAAGCGCATGGCGACGTCAAAGGTGGCGCCGCCCCAGACCTCCAGGCTGCCGGCGTTGGCCAGCAGGTGGGCGGTGGGCTCCGCAACCTGCAAACAGGGCCAGACTGGGCACATCAGACTGCACGACAGGACACCAGCGCCCTCCGCCCCGCGAAACATGGTTCCCAAAATTATGACACTTAACAGATTAATATGATACATATTAATATTATTAACATTCACGGCACAGGCACAACATACCGCTCAGAAGAGGGTATGCACACGTGTGAGTATGCGTGCCCAATGGGATTGAGGAGGATGTTACCTTGAGCATGTCGTAGGTGCGCAGGCGGGTGGCAAAGAGGGACTGGTGCGCGTCGCGCATGGTGGTGTCG
This sequence comes from Tetraselmis striata, assembly GCA_006384855.1. NCBI lineage: Eukaryota > Viridiplantae > Chlorophyta > Chlorodendrophyceae > Chlorodendrales > Chlorodendraceae > Tetraselmis > Tetraselmis striata. Next base: position 18,507 of record VCJN01002276.1, on the reverse strand, counting down.
GTGAGCAGCACGCCCTTGTGGCCGCGCACAGCCTTCGCCCACGCCTCAGGTCCCTCCTCGCGGTACACCTTGGCCCAGCCATCGGGGAGGTCGCCCTTGGGCGTTGCCGGCACGATGGGCGTCACATTGACGCGCGGGCCCAGCAGGCCGGGGTGGTCGGGGCCGTTGACCACCTGCAGGTGGAAGGCGGCACAGTAAGGGGTTCAGCCCGTTTGGTGGGAGGGGAGGAGACGAAAGGGTGGGGGGGGGGGGGGGGGTTGGGGAGGGCACCTGCTCCGCGAGGTATCGCAGCAGCTTATTGCCGCGCAGCGGTGCGTGGCGGTTGAGATCAAAGAGCCCGGGGTTGCGCTCGATGAAGGAGGGTCGGTCACGCCCTCCGTAAACTCAGGATGGCGCAGCACGTTGAGCAGGAAGGGGATGTTGGTGGTGATGCCGCGCACAAAAAATTCCTGATGGGTGAGGGGAGAGGGACATGCAGCAGTGGGCTGTCAACGTCGCAGCTGCGCAGGCTGGGAGGAGCACAGTGGGCGCCAGGCAGCCCACAGCATAACCGTCCCCGTCCTGCTGAGTCACCAACTTGCTGCCGCACCTGCAGGCCGCGGTCCATCTTGACGAGCGCCATCTTGAAGTTGGGCCCCTTGGCGATGACCTTGGTGAGCATGGAGTCGTAGTGCGGGCTGATCACGTTGCCCGAGGCCAGGTGGCCGTCGATGCGGATGCCGGGGCCGCCGGGGGCGGTGTACGCCTCAATGCGGCCTGCGTCAGGCTGTGCGGAGGCAGGCGCAGAGACACCGTCAGTATGCCTGAAAGAGTCACATGGCACAGCTAGCCGATGTGCCGACGCGACCAGCTTAGAGCGCACAAAAATCCATTGCATAGCTTTCATCCCATGGAAACCTGTGAATGAGCCGCTCATGACCATCTGCTGTTGCCCGGATGAATCAGGAACTAAAGCCCAGAGATCCTACTACGCCCCCTTGAAGGCTGACCTGGCCCGGTCAACTTGACCCACGCAAAAAAGAGTATATGATCTGCATCATAACTATTAAACTGGCGTGTTGTGGACCAGAGAGCGGCGGAGTATCGGAACAGTATGGCAGCGCCGCCCAGGACCCCTCTGCAGCCCGCCACAGCCACAACTGCGGCCTTGGGCGGATAGCCGCGGGTGGGGCGCTCCCTGTGCAGGAAAGCGCACCGTGAAGTTCAGCTCGGGGTCCTCGCTGGTGACGCGGCACTGGATGGCGACGCCGTAGGGGGGCGGCACGTCGGCCTGCGAGCTGAAGCCGAGCTCCGCGAGGCTGGCGCCGCCGGCGATGCGGATCTGACTCTGCACGATGTCCACGCCGGTGATCTCCTCCGTCACGGTGTGCTCCACCTGCACGCGCGGGTTGACCTCCAGGAAGTAGTACTCGTCCCCGCACACCATGAACTCCACCGTGCCGGCGTTGCGGTACCTACCAGAAAGCGGAAGAGGGGAGGGGGGGGAGGGGACAAGGGGGGCTGCGGCAGTCAGGAAGCCGTGTCCATGTCTAATCCAGCCCTGGCCTAATCACGTGTCGGCACCAACTCCCTGGCGGCTGCGCAAGGCCCGGGCGCAAGGCGCAAGGCTAGGGCGCTCAGCAAGGGGCGGCAAGCCAGCCTGGAACTGTCAGAGTGTGGCACATATTGCGTATACATGACAGGCAGCGCACTTCTCAGTGTCCACAGACTGAGGCATGGGCATGCAGCGCGACAGCACCAGCACCCAGGGCACTGCTCCGCATGGCAGTGGGATGGCAGGGTTGTACACACCGGGGAATATAAAGGGATTGCAGGGGCAGAGGGGGCAGCGAGAGGGGCCAAGCAGGGCAGGGGGTGGGGCCGCACCCGACATGCTTGGCGATTTTAACGGCGTCCTCAAACAGCTTGGCACGCACAGAGTCGGGGAGCCCCTGCGCAGGCGCCATCTCCACCACCTTTTGGTGGCGGCGCTGCACGGAGCAGTCGCGCTCGTAGAGGTGGATGACATTGCCGTAATTGTCCGCCAGAATCTGGATCTCAATATGCCGTGGCCGCTCCACGTACTTCTCCACAAACATGCGCCCGTCGCCAAAGGCGCCCAGAGCCTCGTTGGACGCGCGCGCAAAGGAATCCGCGAGCTCCCCCTCGCTGCGCACCACGCGCATGCCGCGCCCGCCGCCGCCCATCGCGGCCTTCAGGATCACCGGGAAGCCAGCAGTCTTGGAAAACTCGATCACCTCGTCCAGCTCCTGCAGTGCCAGGGGCGGCAGGCGGAAGCCGGGACAACAGTTGCCAGATGAGAAGTGGGCCATGCACCATGAACCATGTACAGTTAAGCAGCGTGAGGGCCATCCACAGCTATGTGCCTTGGGGAAGGGGGGGGGGGGGGGGGGGGGGTGTTCCATCCGGCGATGCCAGCTGTGCTGTCCAGGCAGTGACTAATGGTCAAGATACTGTTGTACGGATCTGCAAGTAGAGGGTGCGAGGAGGTGAGACGGTGCCAGGGAGCGAACCAGCAGGGCCTGCTCGGTGCCAGGCACCACAGGCACGCCACACTCGAGAGCCAGCCTGCGGGCATCGGTCTTGTCGCCCATGTTCTGCATGTGGGAGCAGGCCACACGTGGCAGGCAGCCGGGGCTCAGCGCCAGCTCCGGGTCCGCCAGCTGCCCAGCCAGCGAGGCAGCGGCGGGGGCATGCGCCCACCTGGATGGTCTCCGAGCGCGGGCCCACAAAAGTGATGCCCTCCTCCTCGCAGCGCTTAACAAATCCGGCGTTCTCACTGAGAAAGCCATAGCCAGGGTGGATGCAGTCCACCTGCCCACACACACCCAATCCATCAGCTGCACCCACAGCCCAGCCACAAGTAGCAGCAGAGCTGGCAGAGCTCCGATCTTCCCTCCGGTCGATCCGAACCAGCAATCAGCAAACTGTCCCTTGACTGGAGCAATGTCGAGTCCTGACTTGAACTACACTGCTTGCAAACAAGTGAATGCGTTCCCGGAATTGCGGGTTACAGGTAGTCTGGATGGCCCCGGCACCCCCACGGCTTGCACAAGAGGATGGCAAGGGGATCAGAATGGAGAAAAGTGGAGAATGGGCGCACTTTCTGCTCCTTGGCCAGCTTGATGATGCCCTCGGTGTCGAGGTAGCAGGCGACGGGCGTCATGCTGGGCGTGCCCGTCATGTACGACTCGTCCGCCTTGTATCGGTGCGGCATGTTGCGGTCCACCGGGCTGTAGATGGCCACGGTGCGCAGGCCAAGCTCCGTGCCAGCACGGCAGATGCGGATGGCTATCTCGCCGCGGTTGCATGCCAGGATCTTTTTGAAGGGCGTCTGTGCCGCGCCGTTGGGGGTGCCAGTGCCGTTGGTGGACTCCGCCGCGGCGCGCACGGCGAGGCGCGAGGCGCTGCGAGGCGCGGCCGAGCGTGCCGGCAGCTGCAGCGCCGACCCGCGCAGCGCACGCGCCGGCAGCCGCTGTCCGCCGAAGCTGCTGCGCCTGCGTTCGCAGCCGCGAGGCAGGGGGCAGCCGTGGGTCAGCATAGGTGAAGACGTGGAAAGGGGAGGAGGGGAGGGGAGGGTTGGCTGGCCATCAAGACAGCGCCTGCCTGCCCTGCTTCCAGATATGTTAAGCACCTTTCCCTGACGTTCCATCGATGTGCTTTGACTGGCCTCCGTGCATGTGCATGCCCCCATAACCTCGACATCTCCCGGCGACCGTCATAAACAAGGCACACAGCTACCAGCGCACACCCTCCCTCGGTAGCGACTGACTCCCCGCCTCAATAACGAGGACAGAGGGCAGGACTAAGCTGACAGTAACAGTAACATGGCAACATCGGGCCACACAACCTACCCGGGGCCCGGTGGCCCAATCTTCTTCTCCCCCGACCCATTCATCTCGGACCAAATCTACGCTATCCCCGCGCCCACACGGGCCTGGGCACTGCGCTAGGCTCATACGCCCCCTTCCTCTGCATTTCTGAAGCCCTCATCCCATTCATCAAGCAATTAAGTCGACAGATACGCGACGAGTGCGATGACTTCGTGTGGAGGTGTTGATGGAATGGGCGGCTCACCGCGCGCCGGCGGGCGCCAGCGGCGCTTGCGTCTGCCGGGCCGAGGCCGAGGAGGAGCGGGCCAGCGTGGCGGCGCCCGACTGCGCGCGCGCCACGTTGGTCTTCATCATGGCTGCCACCGGACAGAGGCCTGGACGAACAGGCAGCCGATGGGGACAAGGCTGGTCTCAGTAGCAGCAGGGCGTCGGAAAGGGTGCCGGGTGGGTACAAGTGCACAGTGAAATTGGTCACGGGCGCGATTGAACCGCGCCGCGCGGCGGGTCAGAGCGCACCGAGTGGCACCCGCCCAACAGCCAAAACTCATCGGGCCACAATCAAACAGCACGCGACCTATTTAAGCGCCTGCCCTATGTAAGAAGCTGTGCAAGGAACGAGAGGGCACGGGGGGCGCCGCTCCAGGCCGGGTGTCCCGCGATGGCGGATGAGCTCGTTTGGTCGCACTCCAGCAGCTGGCAACCAGCTGGAAAGACGGAACTAGTACGGTGAGTGGATGCCGGGGATGGGGTGTGAGAAAGACACAGTAGTGTGGGATGGAAGGGGTGGTGTAAGGGTGATGAAGTGGTGGGCCCCAGGGATCCCGGGGGAGGAGAGGGGGGGGGGGGGGGGCGGGGGTCGAGGGTGTGCGAAGGTGTAGTAAGCCCGCCGTGGAGTCGCGAGTGGGGCAGCAGCCCCTAGCAGACAGCGAGAGGCGAGCACATTGGGACGCGCCTCTCGGGTATCGCAGCGGCAACACTCAGCCTGGACGATACTTGGAAGCTTACACTTCGTAAAGAAGGGCTGTACGGTTGGTAATCGGGTGGCAAGTGTGGATGAGGGCGCGCCGGGGGGGGGGGGGGGGGGGGGGGGGGGTGCGAGTCGGCGCCGCAGTCCCGTCATCATCGGTGTATTAGGTATATTGTCGCTATGTGACAACCCTACTGCCAGTGAGGGCTTCTCAGAAAAAATAATTCAGGCGCCCACGTGCCCACCCTATTAGCGACCTTACAGTTCGGGGAGCTCCGGCCAGCGCAGGTTGTCGCGGTGCACGAAGGCGCACCTGAAGCCTAGTGCGCAACGGTTAATCGACCGAAGTTGGTCGTGCCTGGTTGCGCAGAGGCGCTGAGGCGCCGGGGGCGGGAGGGGGGCGGGGAAGGGCGGCGGTGGAACTAACGAAGGGGGGCCGATGCCGCTTGCGCCCATAATACCGACGATCGTCGATCATCGATGCAATCGGGGACGGAGTAGTACTTTGCCTTGAGCCGACCCCACTACTACTATCCCGCCGCCTGCAACCAAACCCATCATGCGACGAAGGATGGGCGATGCTGCTGCTGCTGGATGCTGCATCGACGGGCGGGCGTGGGCGCGCTCGCGATGTTTTCGTCCGACGATGATACTATTGTAGGGACATACCCTGTAGGGCGCATATGTTTTTAGGGCCCTGACGTAAAAACCCGATGTATTGCAGGGATGGGTGATGATAATACAGTCGCTACAGTCGGTAGCTAATTTGCATTAGTGAAAATTTGCTGTAGGAATTAGCGCTCTGAGCTGTGCAGGTACATATTGAATCATATTCATTATACAACATTATTTTGGAATTTGTGTGTTAAAGTTTTGAATTATTTGGTTATTAATTTTAGTTTAGAGCAAAGGGCGGGCGGAACGTTTCTAGCTTCTGGGCACCGAAACCCTACTCCTTAGGGCATGATGGGCCACCTCAGCAGCCTGCTAGGGTCAACTTCAGGTGTCAAGCGCGTTGCTGGTCGCCTAATGCTCGGGGAAATGTTGTATATACAACAACGTATATACAACAGAAAGTATGGGCCCAGCACTATGGGCAAAAATGGCATGCTGATCAGACCACAAGGGCGTCAGAGGATGTCTTGAGGGCCCCAAATAGGATACTTAAGTTGGTCCGGGAGCGCTCAGGTCGGCTGATCGGGCAGTGCAAAGCGGCCACCATTCTCAACCCACCGATTCACCGTGAGACATCCTATTCAACTCAAGAGCCATGTAGCCGCCCGTCGTGGGCCGTATCAAGCCCCTGCCCACGGCAGATTACGCCAATAACATAGGGATATGAACTTTGGAGAAGTCGCGGAGTCTTTCGTGAACAACACATTGCGCATCACGTGGGACGATGGCACCGAGTACCCCGAGACATCAAGTAGCAACGTGTTGAAGTTGCAATGAATCCACCAGCGCCGGCACCCTACCTCAAATATTATGACTCCCATACCACCCAGCACTCGCCTAATACCTTGCATGGATGATATGATTGTCGTCGGCATGTGATGATTATGTCGACGCGTGTGGGCGGCGCGCCCGTGCGATCGCATTTGTCTGTTGAATCGGAATTCGTTTGTTTTGAAATATCACAACAACGGCCGACTGACCTGCGCCCCGCATGCGCAAGTCAGTCAGCCATGCCGACCAGCCCCGTCCCAAACTTGAGCCAAGCTACGCCATGCCCAGGACCTCACGTTCCAGGACGTTTCCGGCAGTGCCATGGTCGCGGCGCCGGCTGTCTCTGGTGTCCCCGTGCCGAACAACGCTTGTCCGATCGCCGTGCCTCCGCGTCGCGCGTTTCGCCGTCGCTACTGTTCCGTCCGACCGCGACAACTCGGCAAACGCCCCGGCAACAACGGCACCAAGCAAGCCCGCTGCATTGTGTGCCGTGTTGACGACGACGACAAGGTGGGCTGGATTTCCTACAAGTGCCCGGAGTGTGACATACCTATGTGCACCCCGAGCAAGAGTAGGCGCAAGGGCGTCGCGTGATGCATGGAGCCGCCACTGCCACATGACCGCCCGCCATGAGCTCGCGGCGTACGGAGTCCACCGCCGCCGGTACCACGCCGCAGCCGGTCAACCCTCCCGCTCCAAAACCTGAAACCTCAAGAACTTTCTTCCCCGGTCGGTTGCCGGCTGATTGTTGCTCCTCCGCATTGCCCTAGCCGGAACCGGTGGTGTGATGCTGGTTCATCGAGCTTAAGCATGTTAGAGGGCGACGCTTATGTTAGGAGCGCGGCCTGCGTAGTATTAGTAGTACGTATCTAAAATCCGTTAATGATGCCGACGCGACCCGTGTTGTATGCTCGTGTTGTATATACGTCATACAACATGTTTGCCCGAGGCACTATGGCATGTTGTTAACCGCTTTGCGATCTGGGGTGGGGGGGCGGCAGAAATTTGAGAGGTTCGGGGGTAGTCACTACGGCAAGTCTTGCCCACAGCATCTGCCGGTGTATATATTAATATTGCATATATGCACGACATCCATATATTGAAAATACTGGTGTTTGGCTACCCTATATCTAATATTGTTGAGGCCGCGGGCGTATTACTGGCGATGCACGACGCGCCGCACCGACTGCTATTTCTACATAAAAAATAGCTCCCCGCCGGCTAAACCCCCGCCTTTTTGCTGCGCTGGCCACATGAGGCTCAAAGGTATGAGCAGAGTACATATATAGCGCAATATACTGCGCTCGGCTATGGGAGCGAGTTGGTGACGACCCAGCATGTTGCCGGATGACCACCTCGTTCCACACATCACGAATCGAGAGAAGCCCCGGAGCACACACAAAGCTTGATTGATTTCCAGTTGTACACCTAGTTATCTACCTCTCGTCTCACGCGACGTGATCAACCATCCGGCGCAAAGGCGGGTGGGGAAGGTACTCATCAGTGCGATTATCGTACCGGTCGCCCATCTACATGAGCTCATTAACGCATATTGCCCTTCCAACCCGCGCACGCATCGGCCCATTGCTAGGCCCCCTTGCAGAGCATACTCTTCACAATACCGCAGCGCAGAGCAGTGTATACGTACCCATGTAGCTATATAAACCAGGATATATTACCTAAGGCGAAACTAATGCATGCGTGCTGGGCGCAACACTACTGGTATGGGTCGCGATATACCGTGCGGCGTTGAAACACCGCCACGGTACATCGCCATCAATTGCTCCCGCACTAAACGGAATTAATGGGCCGCCTATATCATGGGAGAAATCACTCGGAGCTCTTCGGCGTTAAACAAAAAAAAAGCCCAGCCGGGGTGAGGATGGCATTACTGCGGAGGCTTTAAAATTAACGAAACAAGCCCCGAATAGCCATTACTTTATTTTGGCAAGGCATTGTTGGCCTTGATCAACAGGATGTGGACTAAGAAATTTTGATATTTGAAATTCGTTATAGTAGAATCAAGTTTTCGTCTCGACAAAGCAAGTTATATTTACCCAGCATTAGTGAAGGGCCCGTCACTTACTACCAAACTGCACAGGGCGGTCCGCTAATTTAAGCGCATAGGGCGGGGCCCCTGTAGGCAATGTGACCATGTTGCCGTACAGTGGTACTACTCATCATCAATGGACGCATATACGCTTAGTGTTTTATACGGGAGTGATGGCACGCGTACATGGCGCGAACATGTATGCGCCACCCGCACCGGATGTGCACGATGCACGTCCGTATATTCGTGTAAACACGCGACCACGAGACCGCCCGTATATGCGTGTTCCCACCGTTTCTACATATGCCCGTTGATCTCGCAGCTTAATGGTCCAACGCGGCGCTCCATCGGCGGCGGCCAAGCGGCTAGGCCGCGTGGTCGTGTCGCTACGGAGATTCGCCCCGGCATTCAACTGCTGCCAGCGGTGTCCTCGGACGCTTCAAGGGTGGGAAGTGAAGGCGGGAAAATATCCCCTTGCTAGCTGGCCCTATGCTCTCCGATCTTGTGCAAGTCAAAACTGTTGGATCGCCCACGCCCACGCTCCAAGCCAAATTGCCCACGCTCCAAGCCGAGGTCACCGCCCTAGGGTTTACACCAACCGTCACCGTGCAAGGCTATGCCGGGTATCGTGCCCCCCCCCCCCCCCCTCCCCCCATACTAAGCGGTTCGCATCACCGAAGTACGAAAACACGATTGTATTTCGAACAGCCCTCGCGAGTAGGTTGCCCCTGCCCGAGTCGTACACACCCCCTTCCCATCCATAGGCAGATGTCGGAGAGGCCGATGCAAGCCAGACCGAGGTCGTACATGAATTGTTTTTTAGCACCCCCCCGTACAAGGTTAGTTGCTGCCCGGCGGTGCCAGGAGGCGCGCGGTGCCGGGACTACAGGTATTATTTGAGCAGACGCTGGCCGTCCGAGGACCACACGCTTCGTGCAATATGTTGGCGTAAGACAACTTGCATGTGTAGCATCAAAGACTACGCGGGAAGTTGAAATAAATTTCAAATTTCAATTTTGAGAAGCCCCCGTGGGGCTCCCTTGTCGCTGCCCGACGACCCGAGGATCAGCTAGCAGCGACCGGCCACCCCGCTCAGCCCCCTATCGCACCCAACCGCGCACCGGTTCAAGGGGTTACCATCGCCCATCGCGTGGAGGTGGGGGTGGTGCCGCCAGACCTCTCACTGGCATTCAAGATCCTCCGCTCATATGGTGGGCCTTGCATGATGGCGGACGTGGACTAAGAACTATATCCCCTAGCAGTAATGGCGTAGCTCGGCCATAGTATCGGTGCCGGGGAAAGGCACCGCGACCGTAATGGGCAATTATAGGGGTATTTCGATTAATACGTTTTCAATTGCAGTGGATGTAGCTGTACGCAGCATGCGGAGTACAAATGGAGACCGGCATTTGAAAATGCCAGTTTCCTGTGCCGCAGCTCGCCGAAAACAATGCGGCGGCTGTCAGTATGATTGCTCATTCTCTCGTCGTGCTTACCGGTGCTATGATTTACGGCTGTTCTACTGACCAGTCACGAATATGAGAACCATGACCCGTTTCCACCGCTATATGTTGTTGCTTGCAACTATTGTCTTGCAAGTACTGCCTTGCATCTCTGCTGGGGGCAATGATCACGAGGCTTGCCGTTCGCAAAGCATGTCTAAGTTCGATAAGCGCGTCGCTCAACTAAAAGACGCTATAGAGCATGCTTGTGGTGACATCAAGTCTGTCGAGGAGCTACATCTCTCTACTGAAGGAGAGAGGCCTCGAGAGCACTATTGCATGCTCATAGAGAACTACACCTCAAGAATAATTGCGATTCAGGCTCAGCTGGACGCCTTCGTCCCGAAGGACGAGGAGGTCAACACTCAACTTGGTCCCAGGGGAGCGAAGGGCAAGGCGTCCGCTTCTACTCCGTCTGCTTCTCGTCGCCCGAAACGCGCTCGGCGAAGGGAGCGAGGAGGACAACTCCATCCGACTCCGATGACGACGACTTCGTCAGCGATTCTAAGATGCTTCCTCGGGAGCTTCCCGACCCTCCGGATGGCTACAAGGAGACGAAAACCGGTACAACTCACGGATTCCGTACCGAGCAGTTCCACTTTATGGCGCTCGTCGTGTTTTATATTGCATAGCAGCTTTATGATACCATGCTAGAGTCATATCCAGATATGAAGAAGGAGGTCCCGGCTAGGCGCCATGTACATGTAGAGGAAATCAAGTTTTTCACTCCACATGTGAAGTGCAGTGGACCATATGCAATGGACCATCCTTCGTTTTCTTAGGAATCTGTTTGGTAGCACCTCCGAAGAGGCGATGGTCTTATTTTGCCTTCGTGAGAAGTGTTCCGCCGATACTGCCAAAATGCATCGTGGCGATGATGTCTACGGCCGAGACATGGCTCTTTCTCCCAAACAAAGAGCTCACAAAGCTGTGAAGCTGGCGAAAATCGACAATCATCGTAGGTGAACAAGGGTCCTCCAACACTGTAGAGGCGGTGGTTGTGGTGGTGGTCGTGGTGGTTGTAGTCGTGGCGGCGACGGTGATGAATCGTTCTAGCGGCCATGGTTATTGTGATAGTTTCGTCGACCCTGTAGACATGGCCTCTGTTATGGTTGGCAACTTGGTGGCCCAGAAGAAGAGCCAGGATGGCTATCAGCCTGCTGGTGGTCGTGTCACCGGCATGTGCCATGCATGTGGCGCCTTTGGCCAGTTGGAGCATGACTGCCCTCGAGCCAAAAAAGGCTGATTTTCTTAACATCTATAGCTGGATGTGCTGAACTTGGCTAACTTGCTATAGCGTGAGAGTACATATGTACAGCTTTGTGTGAGAATGCATATTAGCACTGATCCTATGTGATCTGAGACTGCCGTTTCAATTATCTTTGGTATTTTAGTATTTGTTTTAGCATTTTAGGTATTTTTCGATAGCTACCAGTATTATTTTGTATTCTACCTTCGCTGTCCTTATATAATTTGGTTTGTAGGTGAAGCCCCTAAGGCTAGCTGGCTATGATTAAGCTAATCAGCTTCCCTTCTCTCATTCCTTTGTTCTTGGCTCCTTATGTCTTTTTGCATTGACGCAATTTGCCGTCGTTTTGTTGTTCATTTTGATCGCTGTTTTCCGGCACATATTTCTTGTTCTTTCTTTTCTTAAGGCATATTTACAGATGTCTCTTTTAGTTTTGTATTCTGATTTCTATTTGATATTTAATTAGCAGTCTTGTGTAGTTTTGGAAATCAAATTCAAATTGATTTGTTTATTTCTTTACCGACTCTCAGAGGTAATGCCGGCATTTTTTGTTGTTGGCTTTTTGTTGCTGTGATCTACGTTTCTTTCCTGATCCATATGTCAGGCATCATTAAGACGAGTCTCACTGCGCTATCAAGAGAGATTTGAGATGGAGCAGGGCACACCCCTGTTCGAAGTTGGCACTCTGGAGATTCACTTGCTTTCTGGCGTTCTATATGTCGCCCTCGCTCATGGGCTCTGCGATGGATTGAGTAGAGTTTTGTCTTCGCCGGACGGCAGCACCTCTTGCCCAAGCTAAGTTTCCCAACCTTAAATCGGTCCACCAAAATCGTCAAATTTTGTGGATGAGTGTGTTGCTGAACTGGTGGCTAAAGGCCATGTTGCTGGGACATCTGAGAGACCTACTGTGGTTAGTCCTATTGCCGTTGTTCCTAAACCTCGCTCTGGTAAGCTGAGACTGATTATTGATATGCGCTATGTCAACGAGGCAATTGATTGCCCTAAATTGAAATTTGAGGGGCTTTTTCTGACCTCAGAGATATTACGATGAATAAAGGTTCACATGATTGCGTTTGATTTGAAATCTGGCTTCGGTCAGATAGAGTTTCACCTCTCTGCAACACCTTGTGTGGCCTTCCAGTGGAACAGCAAGCATTATATGTTCAATAGCTTACCATTTGGATTAATAGTGGCTCCCTCTGCCTTTGCTTGGACCATGTTTGAGCTGTTCATCAGATATTGACGCCGAGAGCGTATTCATGTTCTGCCATCCCTACCCGCGTCGGCCCAAACTCGTTTGGCGCCAGTACCGGTGGTACCCATATCGACAGATGCTCTATCATTGGCTGAGCGAGCCAAGGTACAGTTCGGAGCATGCAGGGCGCTTAAAACGGCGCCCGAGACGGATCACATGAACGCGCTGATGATCCCCATGGGCGTCGACAAGCTCGTCAACATCGGGCGTATAAAGGGCGGCGACAACGTGTCATCCGGCATCGCCAAGTGGCAGGCCATCTTTGCCAAGATGTCCCACCGGGGGGCAAGAAGGGCGACAAGGACGGCAAGTCCACGTTTGTGATCGACCCACAGTATGGCGAGCCGGGTGAGAGTCGATATTGGCTGGCGGGGTGGGCTTGTGCTAAAAGGCTTGTCTGATTCCCACCAGCTTGTTGCACGCGAGTTCTTTACTATGTGGGAGAGAGCTCAGTCCTCTACCTTAAGATAGCTGACCGGAGTTATCACATTCATACCTTCTTTTATTACATTTTGCGTTGGTCCTCTGGTAATCATCCAGGCTGACAACCAGAACCTGCTATGGATAGTGGGAAATGGTAGCAAACCTATCCCTATTAATGAGTTGGCAATCGAACTACACCACCTGTGTGTTAAGTATGATATCACCCTGGATTTGAATTGGGTTCCCAGAACTAGGAATGTCCGCGCGGAAACCATTAGCAAATATTTGGATAACAGTAACTGGATGTTACACAGTATATATTTGCAGATGTTAGATGCCCGTTGAAGCCCTCATAACGCTGATCTCTTTGCAAGTAGCAGGAATGCACACTATAGTATGTTCTCCTCTCAGTTTTTGTGCCTTGCAAGTCATAGTGTTGATTCTATGCACTACGATTGGTCTCAGTTTAATTGTTGGATTAATCCCACAGTCAGGCTGGTGAGCGATGTACAGCGGCATATGCACACGTGTGCTGCTATTGGTACTCTTATGATTCCCTTTTGGGATACCTCTACCGAATGGTGTCTCCTTGCACGAGAGGGTGTTTCCATAATTGACTCAGTCGTGGACTGGCTGTGCCCCCCCCCCCCCCCCCCGGGATGACTCTGCCCTTTTTCTCCCAGATCAGCAAAACAGTGGCAACCAGAAGCCACATTGTCTGCCGACCTGGGATATTCTGGCCATCAAGCTCGACTCGTGCCCTTCAGCTCTCCCGCTCGCGGACTGCTACTTATGCGCCCAAACCGCTCCGTCCACAGCAGCTACCCGACCACCGCAGCGACCACCGTCGCGGCAGCCAGCGTTGCAGGCGACGTGCGATATGCGCGGATATCACACATTCCGGCGTGGACGGGCAGGCTTAGCCTAGCTTGTCCGTTGTTGCTGGCAGGCAATCGTTGCAGGGTGGGCTACTGGGGTCGCTGTGCCCGCCCCGGTGGTGCTTCTACGCGGCGGGGCACCGGCTACTTTCGTAGTTGTTGGACTGCTCCTAGTACCTGGTAGTATACTGCTGGGAGTGTTGTTAAATACTGCCGGCCTCTGATGAGACGGTGGCGCTCAATTTGCAGTTCATTGCTAACACAGCCGAGTCAGGCCCAGGGCTACTATGCTGCCAGGTAACCGATGACAGGGCGCACATCCATGCAACGTCACAAGCTGTCCGATTAAACCAGCACCGAAGAAGAGACCATGGCATGAAACATGAGCTGCGGAATGAAACAACTCTTATGGGAAAGGCAGATGGTCCTCCAAGTGAGGTGTGGCAGTCTCCTTTAGAAACAGACATGGCAATGCACTGTTAATCCCGCGTAGGCTGGGCGGGTGCATGAGGAATGACGTCTCTTCGCTCAGTGTATACTCGCAGCTCTTGGGGCCAGCATGTACAAGGGTCTGGGGACGGGGGAACCCAAAACGAATGGTGCGCCCCGTGAGCATCTAACACAGTGCCGCTATTTTGCATTTTTGATTGCGCTGCTAGGCAGGCTGGGCTCGCGTACTAGACCGAATGCCTAGCCAAGCACTGCATGCATCCAAGGGCAGGGTAAGGAATGGGGCACAAATTGGTGTTCAGGGCAACCCAGCACGCATGTGCACCGGTAGAATTGCCTGCACACTGTGTTCCATATTGCTCGACGTGCTCATGGCCGGTTTTTTTTGGGGGGTATAGGCGCACTGATAAGGAACGCGGGCGCACAGGACATGATGAGATCACAGCATCTCTATTTCGAACGAGTAATAAGCCAAAGACCTGTCAACACCAGCATACCCCCCCCCCCCCACCCCCCCGGGGGGTCGTTACCGTCCGCCGCACCCTGCCAGGCAGGCTTGGACGCCGTGGCTCATATGCTCATAAAGTGCGTTCCTGCGGCGCTGTCTGTCGCTGTTCCCATCAGATGCCCACGTGAGGGCCATGCAAGTACGAGGTACCCGGCAAGGGCAGCAACGGCTTGCCAGGTCTCAATTATTCCGGGGAGAGAATGTAAAGGTTCCGAGCAGAACAATGCGCCCGTTTCGAGCAGGCCACGCACTGATGGCATGGCTGGACTGCCAAAGCGGGTGGCAGCGTAGCGTGCCCATAGGCGGCTTACCCTTGCGCCCTGGCCCCCCGTCAGCCCCATCAGCGCTCCCCTTTACTTCTTCTTCAGCCGCCGATCGCGCCGCCTCCGCTTGCGCTGCTTGTGCTTGTTCATCTTCTTCTTCCGCTTGCGCTTGACGCTGTCCGCACGCAGAGGGCCGGTCGCTGCCGGACAGAGGGCCAAGGGGGGGGGGAGGCAGGCAATGATGAGCACCGCAACGGGGGCAATGAGTACTCATAGCGGGGTCACACTGCAACGTGAGTGGGCAGGGTGCCACGGGGGCATGCTCACCCGGCTGTGGCGTCAGCGGCAGCCCGATGTCAGGCCGCTCCGCAAGCAGCCCCAGCAGATGCTGCGATACCCCCGCCTTGTAGACTGCCAGTACGTCTGCCGCGCTGGGCGGCCCCCCCGGGGGGATGCACTGCCACTCGCCAGCCCGCCAGGGCGGCAGACTGTCGGCGATGCTCCCTGAGGCCGGCCCCAGCAGTGTCTCCGGGGCAGCTGGTAATGAGACAGCAGCGCACAGGTGGGGGGGGGGGGGGGAGGGTCTGTCAGCAGATGTGGAGGAGCCACAGCAGCCAGTGACGGTGTCTGTCTGCCCCCCCCCCCCCCCCCCCCCTTCCCTCCGCCCCTCTGTGACCCCGGAAGCATAGAAAGACAGAGAGTTATACATCTATATCCCTTCCTAGCAAAAGGCTGTCACCAAACACCCATTGAATAGCTGAGCCCTCACGGCCCCCACACAACGCAAGCTAGCCCCTGCCACCTACAGTAGCCATCTAAGCACCAAAATTTCATGCCATGCATGAGCAATGGGCCCCGGCTTCTGGGTTAAAGGAGCAAAGAAAGGGGGGGGGGGGGGGGGGGGGATTCGGTAGAGGATGTGAAGGGGGTTCACCAGTTGGCTGGGGGGTATAGGGTAGAGCAGGCTGCGGGTGTAGCCCGGAGTTTCCCGAACTGGGATTCACGCAGCCCGCTGCATGGAGGATCGACCCGAGAGAGGCACTGCCACGAGCCGTCAGCACGCCGTGGGGCAGCAGCCCCTTCGCGCCGCGCGCTGCTGGGAGGATTGCGGCCGCCGCCATTTCGACCGCCCCCTTCGCTGCCGCGCCGCTGCTGGCCCTCGCCGCCGCCGCTGACCAGGGCGTGTACGCGGATCTCTGCCGCAAGGCTTGCCCCTGGAACGACGCTGGGCACGGCAAGGCCACGGATCGCTTGGATGCCTAGCGGTGGAAGTTGGCAGCGGTGCTGCTGATGACGATGATGTGATCCAGGGGCCCGCGCTGAACTTGTGTCAGCGCAGAGCGTGCGGTTGCTTGCGCCTGCAGCAGCGCACGTATCCGCTTGTCCGGGGCCGAACACGACTTTCTCACGCGCGTCCGCGCGCGCCCGCGCGCGTGCAACCCGCGCGGGCGTGGATGACCTACAGGTAGTCACAGAGGAGACAAGGAAATCTCGGGCATGTCCTGATTTACAAATCGACCCGCGTTATTCTGTCGCGTCTCCTCTTTGCAGATCCAGGTGGCTGTCCTAATTTAGTATAAATTTGATTGAGGCGGGTTGTTGTGACAACAGTTGACCGCAAGAAACACATGTACCGACTCATCACAATCCTTTGTTGCATTTGCCGCATGCGTTGCGCGACTACCCAATTACATTGATGATTGAGCCAAGCATGTATCAAGGCATCACGTTGTTATTGCCGTTTTCCTAGTGCGTGAAAAAGCTGTATTTGCAGTGCGGCCCCCGTGGCCGAGGCGCTGAGAACTATTCTACATTGTGACTAGCTAGAAAGCGCTTATGCGCTTTCTATGAGGGAAAGAAAATACATGTGCCCGCCACTATGAGGGAGAGACCGAAAATAATTTCACTGCCTTGCCTTTGCTATTGATTCAGTTGTCAAGTTGATGTCAATCTCTTGTCCTCTCCCTTGGCAAGCCATGCCCTTGTGTTTTTTGCTCTTTCTCGGTACAAGGTATGCTGGCCCGTTTTGAGGATGTTGGCGTGGATTTCACTCCTTCAACTTGGGCGGTCCCGTACGCTGATCACATGGCACGTTGCTCTGGGGGCGACTCCAATCACGCCGCACCCGAGTGGGCGGCACATGGCCTTTCCGACATTTGCCACGACGTGAAGTCCGCGCTGGGCGTGGGTGTCCAGATCCTCACTTCCATATGCAATTTTATTCTTGTATGATGCCGTGTTGTTTATATTCGTCATATTAATTTCCACTCCTCTTCTGACAAGAGGGACGGGTTTGTCCTTGTTACTTGATGTTAGCGCTCGAGTGTACATGCCCAAGTACGTGTTCCACGCCAGGTGTGGTACTGGTTGAGAACCTCCTCCAAGATCCCGCAACAAAAAATGCAGCTATAGCTATATACTTTGGACGCAGCTGCCGCTGCGGTGAACACCACATCAATGCCTTCTTCCGGTATGGTCAGACAAGGTGCGGCAATCAAACGCAAACGCAGAGTCCCGAAAGCTTCCCGGCAGGCAGAATTCAAGTCATCCACTATGGTGGTTTTGACTTGAGCAAGAAATCAGCCAATAGAGTAGTCAAATAGCTGAAATGGTGGATAACCTTCGAGTTAAATATGCAAATTGGTACAACAATTTGCATGCTTCACTATGAGTTTTTGGTACGGGCCATTCTTCGAATGCAAATATTTTCGATTCAGATACCTATAGTTTGCCATCACATACAGTATTCCCCAAATACCGCATAGAAGTCAGCATCGCAAAGAACTGTGTTTTGGGTTGCAAACGCAAGTTGTGTTCAGATCATTTTGCTAGAGCCATACAAATATGTTAATTGTAAATAATCAACTACATAATTTTCCGAATAGATACAAATATCATCAAAGTATACAATAACGAACCTACGCAAGAAGGGTCGTAGGCTATCATTCATCATACGTTGGAAAGCCGCAGGGGCATTGCACAAAACACAGAGCTCCGCCGCACGAGGCTTTACTCCCTCTCCTCGCCGTTTGGCATAAATGTGATCAACTCATATGCGGAAATCGAACTACGTCCGGGTCGGCGTTCTACTCGTTAAGTAGGGATTTTTGTACCATCCATTAGGGTTATAACACGATTAAATTCCACATAGAATGTACATGTACATATACTACTTGGGCTTCATCAAGACAAGCTAACCCCAACACAACATCAACCACTGACATTGAGTTCTCGTCGAAGCATAGAATACTCGGCTCTCAAAAGAGTGTGCAACAATATCAAAAGTAATGGTAACGGTCCGTGCACAAGTCGTAGCCACGCGTTGACCAGTAGCAAGACCGATCGGCATTTTCCTCGGTAGTTTCTCAATTTGATGTTATGTTTACGCACAAAGTACTCAGAAATAAAAATCAGTGATGCTGCGTTATCTACTAGTGCATTTACATTTATATAAGCACCGATTCTTAGGCTGATTTGAACCTTCAATAATAGCACAGGATTATCCCAATTACTGAATGAAGCCACATTATAGCAGACTTCGATCCAATATCAACATTATCAGCCGGTTAAACAACGTTTCCCGAGTCGATGACATCAATGTTATCAACATATTCCGACACCACGTTAAAATCCTTTGTGTCCGTGGACGCTGTCTAATCATCAAGAGAGCGGGATTCATGCAT
>VCJN01002274.1:0-16582 GCA_006384855.1 Tetraselmis striata | reverse complement strand
GCGTACTGGTACAGTACTAGCACGTAGATATTGACTATATATATATGATAAGCGGCGCTTCGCGCCGGGAATCTGTGGAGGTGCCCCTACCTCTTGGGTTGAGCGTGGTGCGGGATGCGGCCGCTTTAGCCGCTTGCAGTGTTGATCTTGTAATAATACTGTTGTTTCCGGGTAATAATGCTTTTAGCGTTAGATTTGTCAGTAATTTATTTTTCAAAAGACGTATTATTTTGTAAAACAGATTAAATCTGCAAAGCCGCGTAAAAGCGCCGCTGACCACTGGTGTGCATTACAAAAAGGCCGTACCCAACCCACCGCTAAAGAAAAAAAAAAAAACAGCACTGCAAGATCAGCAATACAGTACAAGCCGCCCACGCGGCCCGCATCCCGCACGAGCCGCGCAAGTCGGGCCGTCGTCAGGTCACGGGGCGGCACGGCGCGAATCGCCACGCCCGCCGCCTTACCGGCACGGACGCCGGACGCCGTCGCTTCGACCGTCCGCCCGTCCGTCGACGGACGCCGGGCCCCGGGTCGGCGGACTGCCCCCGCACCGCGGCGACCCTTTTTACAGCTACCATCATGTTACAGCTATCTCGGACCTACCGGTATAGTCGCGGTAAGAATATCGCTGAATAGTCTCGCTTGCTGATTCAGCAATAAAAACGCGCTGCGGTACCGCGTTATTTGGCGTTTTCAGACGAATACATGACGTGCCTGGGCTAGAATACACGCGCATCCATTCAGAATCTTACCGTCTTCGGAGGTTCCTAGAAATCAAACGAGCACAGATCGAACGTATGACGGTTCATACGCGAAGACGCAGCACTGGAGGACGGAGGACGGACGGAGGACGGAGGACGGAGGACGGACGCCTAAAAATCCGTGATAAAACCGTATTACAACCGGTATCGATTCTCGCGTATTCCAGGCGATTTCGGACGCGGCTCTCCTTTTCCGCTCAACCCAAGAGGTAGGGGAATTTTTATGTATGTTAACTGCTAGCGCGTAGGTGGCAAAAATTAACGGCGGTGACTGGCCGTGTTTTGCCACCCAGCTCTTTCCCCAAGCTCTTTCTCTATATGTGTCCATTCCATTCCCAATATATGTATATTCCATTCTGGTATTACTGTCTTCTTATTGCTGAAGTTCCATCGTAACAGTAGGGGTAAACAGACTGTTTTGACGCGATGGTATAAGATTACGCCATCCTGCATGCGTAATATTGTGCAATATATCCTTGATATATCTGCTGCAATATCCTTACAAAACGCGCTATGTAATCCTTACCACTTATACGTATACTCGTAAAAAAGCATTGAGTTACCTGACGCGTAAAAGTATATCACTTCTCGTACCGGTACCGCTATGTGTAAGGATTAGTCCGGCACCTGTACCACCCCGCAATAAGCGCCAAGCTTTTGTCCGCAACTGGCCGATTGGCGGAATTGCAAATATTGAACGTGAACCAATTCATACTCAAAATACAGGCTTACTATAATACTGGGCAATACAGACTTAAACAATGTACTTAATACGATCCGAAATCTATTCGCAATACCACTGAGATGCATCTGTCAGTTGTCTTTCCAAACGGTCCAAACTGTCAAAGCATTTTCTAATTTAATCCAATCCAATCCAATCCAATCCAATCCATCCAATCCAATCCAATGCAATCCAATCCAATCAAATCTACTCTAACCCATCATAACATAACCTTATCTAAAATTATCTAATCGCCGGACTTCCATCCTAATATATACTGGTTAGTTCAATGCAAAGCACATGCTTACAGTTTGAGCAAGGGGGCGGGGGAAGGGGTGGGGGGGGGGGGGGGGGGAGATCACCATCGCATCCAGCACTGGCAGCTGGGCGCTGCTTGCACTTTACTCGGCAACGGCATGCCGTGCAGGTCCGGCCCGTGATTCCCGGAGGCCCACCCATGAAGTACGCCAGCCTGTACGTCATGGCGCGAATCTTCTCACAGCCGCACCACACTGCCGCTTCCTGGGCACGACAAGGCAATCCGGCGGGTGCAAATCCGTCAGGAGTAACGGTGCATGTCTCGATGGAACGCCCATGGCAGCAGAGCCGGAGAGATTGCCCGTGGCAAGAGCGGCAGCCTCGCCCTGAAACCGCTTGGGTGGACCTACGAGGAGGTTGTCCTGCAGATGGCAAAGCTGCTCGCCAACCGCCACGAGCTGCTGGATTGGTCGGAGGAGATGCTGGTGAAGGTAACCATTCGCCTCGCGCCCCTCCATGCCTCGAGCCCGCCATTACAGGGGGGTAAGAGGCGGGGGTGTGTCCCAGCAGCGTTGACTCCTCCGATGGCAACGCCAAGCCACGTAAGCACTTGTCACACCTGCTGCAGCATGCTGACGTCAGGGCTGCCTGTGCGCTTGTGCAGATGATCCGCACGCTCCGATGCGCGGTCTACCTAGATGACGGGCATGCACCGACATAAAGTACCTGCAGGTGCGCGCGAGTCACTTTGGAGTACACGCGTAGATGTCCCCCCCTCGCACCCGATGCACTCCCAGAATGCTCTGGGGCACGCTTCGGCCCATTCGCATCGCTGCAACTCTACTGATGGCGTGCAGCTGGGTGCTGGCAGAATTCGCAACGATACATGCTGCTGACACAATGTCATCCGCAGGCGGCATGGATGGCCGGGCTCGCAAGGGAGGATGCCCCGCAGGAGGGGCGCCTGCTGAAGTGGGTGCAGAACAAGTACAGCGCGCTGGGGCTGGCGCACTGCGCCATCGCACTGATGACCAGCTCGAAGCTGAGCGTGCAGCTCGAGGCCATCCAGCTGCTGCTGGTGCTTCTGCAGGGCGGCAACCGCACCATCCAGGTACCCAGAGCACCCCCGCACGCCCGTGTCCTCCGCAACGGGTATACTCACAGAGGCACGGAGAGTGCTGAGCCTGGGCTCTGGCATCTGATTGCAGGAGGAGGTGTACACGCTGCTGACGGAGGACCAGGGGCTGTCAGAGGCCTGGTTCGCCCAAGTGGATGGAGGGCTGGAGCGCTGCTCCGTGTGGCTCAAGCAGCAGGCGGACGATGGCGATGAGGCCGTGGCTGGGGATGCGGAGGTCGCTGAGCTGCCAGAGGTGGGTGCAGCTCCTCTGGATATCCTGCCTCTTGTCTCTTGCGTGCGCGTGCGAGTGTGCGTGTGTGTGAGAGGGGGGGGGGGGGGGGGGGGGGGGGGGGGGTCTAGCATCCACCGCCCCCTTGCAGTAAGACCGTGACATCGCAGTGCCAGAGCCCCCCGGCAGCGCTCCAGCCGGCTCAGCGGCCTTTGTGCCATTCTTTCTCAGCTTTCTAGTCCGTGTCTGGACGCCGCGCATGTTTTGTATCTGCGCTGACCAGAATGCACCCCGGCACGCCACGGGCTTCCGGGCTGCAGGACCTGGAAGAAGAAGAGGGGGGGGATCACGCTGCTGCCCGGCTGAACGATGCACATGACCCCGTTGCCTTCGCGACGGCCACGGTATCGCTGCTCACCCAGCTCTGTGAGGGGCACATGCAGGACATGCAGCTCCTGATGAAGGACCAGTGGCGCAATGAGGTGAAACAGGTGCGGTGCGGCAGCTGGCAGGGATGAGGTGGCGCCACCGCCGGCGATGCCTACCTGTATGCAAGGCGCAGCTGTAGGTGCGGTGGTGTAGCTCGATGGTGTCAGGAGTGCGATGGAATGCCGCTCCACTTTCAGTATGCACGGGTTTTTCATGTAGGGTAAAAACCCCTAAAATCCCAAAAACAAGGGGGCGAAGGCCGCTCTGCTCTATATGTAGGGCTTTTTCATGTAGGATTGAAAACCTAAAACCCTAAAATAAGTAGGGCAAACACTGCT
Organism: Tetraselmis striata; assembly: GCA_006384855.1. Taxonomy (NCBI): domain Eukaryota; kingdom Viridiplantae; phylum Chlorophyta; class Chlorodendrophyceae; order Chlorodendrales; family Chlorodendraceae; genus Tetraselmis; species Tetraselmis striata. The sequence continues at coordinate 12,729 of VCJN01002274.1, read as the reverse complement.
CCGCTCTTTATGTACGAGTTTTCCATGTAGGGTAAAACTCTAAAGCCCTAAAATAAGAGGGCAAATCCCGCTCCACTCTTTGAGTACGGGTTTTTCTAGGGTAAAAACCCTAAAGCCTAGAAATAAGGGGGACAATCCAGTTCCAGTCTTCATCATACACAAGTTTTTCATGTAGGGTAAAAATCCTAAATTAAGGGGGCAAAGGCCGCTCTACTTTTCATGTACCCTTTCCATATAGGGTAAGAACCCTAAAATAAATGAATAAGTGGGGCAAATACCGCTCCACTCTTTACGTAGGGTAAAACCCTAAAGCCCTAAAATACGAGGGCAAATCCCGCTCCACTCTTTAAGTATGGGTTTTTCTAGGGTAAAACCCTAAAATCCTAAAAAGAAAGGGGCAATCCAGTTCCAATCTTCATCAAACACGGGTTTTTGTAGGATAAAACCCCTAAACTCTAAAGTAAGGGGGCAAATCCCGCTGCACTGTTCGTCTACGGTTTTTTCACGTCGGGCAAAAACCCTAAAATCCGAAAAATAAGGGGGCAAAAACCGCATTGGGACGCTTTGATCAACTATAAATGGCGATGATGGGCTGCCGCGCTTGGCGGCGCAGGACTTGATCTCGGAGTGCGTGGCGCTGCTCGCCAATATGCAGCATGGGTTGATGAGCGCCGTGGCGAACAACAAGCCGCAGCTGCCCCGGTTGATGGGGGCCATCTTCCAGTTTCTCAGCGAAGCCTGCATGGGGCCGTGCCATCCCATCCAGCAGGCGATCGCCATCGACTCCTCATTCATCCTGCTCGCCAACCGCATGTTTTGGTGAGCGGGCGCGGAATGCACGATTCTGTATTTGTGCCCTGCGCGCGATTGTTTTAGACACCGCCCATGCCCATGATGTGTCTGTCACCCCGCGATGCACAGCCGTGCCCTTCCGGGTGCTGCGCTCCGGCACGGTCCGCGCTGATGCCTGCCTGATGCCCCGCCGGCAGCAACATCGTTCTCGAGGAGTGGGACAGCGCCGAGACCAAGGCCCTGAAGGCAACCATGCTGGGGTCCCTGCTGGAGCTGATGTACAGCCTGCTAGAGGGGAAAGTGGACGAAAAAGCAGCGCATGTGCAGGACATGCTTGACTACATGTGATCCCTCCCCCCCCCCCCCCCCCCCTTCCCAACTCATCCGGTGTTTGTTGTATGCGGCTGTGGCCCATGACCCCGTGCCATCAACATGCCGGTGAATCATGGCACCTCCTGAGACGCGCAGTGCCCCAGCTTCCTTCCCCACTCACCACAGCAGGCGCTAACACGGAGATGTGCGCCCCTGCAGCGCGGTGGAGGCGCAGATGCGCAAGCTCTACAAGGCCATGGATCAGCTTGACGGCAGCTCGGGCAGCTCAGAGATGCAGACCTTCCTGAGGCTGGTGAGGGGAGACTCGGCCCAGAGTGACAGTGACTCTGACGACGAGGCGCCGAGACAGCCCGGAAAGAGCGAGGTCTCGGTGTTTACCACCGCCATGATGGATGAAGGGGCCAGCAAACGCGGTGGCCTGTTACCTGATGACGAGGGAGAGGGCGCGGAGGATGGCAAACATGTGCGTCTGCCGGTGGCTGCTTGAGCTCAAAGGGCGTGCTGCACACCATGCGAGCCCCGTGTCCCCAATGCTCCACTTCACACCGACGGCTAGCTCTGGAGTGCATGCACCCCCGCGATGCAGCACATGACAGCGCCGCCCAGCTCACCCCGCCGGTCCCCGCCCCTGTGTGCCTGGCGCAGGCCGTGAAGTTCATGAGTAATGTGAATGGAGGAAACGCGAAGAATCGACCTTTGACATCTGCTGCTTGGGAAGCGAACGTCAAACAGCCCGGCCCGCAGAAACCCAAGACGCCTTTCTTCTCGTTCTTGGCCCGCCACAGGAATGTTGTGGAGGTCAACGATGAGGTGTGTTTCCGCCTCGGCGGTATGCGTTTGCCGCAATGACGTCGCCGTCATGTCAGCGGCCAGTCACGCTGCGCTGGGCTGGTACGGTGCACTGTTTCACGGCTGCCGCATCTCACTGATCCACGGCACGGTCGGCCCGCGTAGGAGGTGAAGGACAAGGTGGCCAAGACCCTGCTGGACATGCTGTTCTTCATGCAGAAGCTGCGCTACATCAACGGCCGCAAGAGCATGCTGCCGGCAGGGGCAGCTGGCGGCCGCCCCACCCCGCCGGCGGACTCGGCAGTGCTGGCAGGCGCGGACAACGCGCTGCGGGCCGACCTGGACCAATTCATGGCCCGGAACACCGCCAGCATCGAGCTGCTCTGGAACAATCAGCTGGAGAAGGTGTACTTCCCGCTGACGGAGATGTGCCGCCAGGCCAACGCCAGCGCTTCCTGGAAGGCCAAGGTGTTGCGCGACCTGCGCTCGCTGCCCTCCCACATGCGCGCCAACCCGCTGCACAAAGGTATCGAGCTGATGCGCAGGATGGAGTCGGTCGTCAGCGACTTGGTGGCGAGCCACGAGCTGAAGCGACGATACGCAATGTATGCCCCGCCCGACTCGCCCGGCCATTTACGGGATTTGACCATAGAACCTGAAACCTGAAACCTTAAATTGTACTCGGCGTGCTTGCGGGCGCTGGATGCTTTACGAGGGAGCATGGTCGCCGAAGCTGCGGAGGGAATTGTCTGGGAGCCCGAGCAGGCAGAGCGGGGGGATGGGAGGGGTCCCCAGCCTCTCATATTTCTATGCTTGTGTATGGTTGCGGGTAGCATTAGCCCGCCAGGAGTTAGGGTATTGGGGCCCGGGAATAGTGAGTCCAGGATGAGCAACGGGGGAAGACGTGGGGGTGCAAGGGGGCGAAAAAAAAACATCGGAGTGGTCAGCGCTGACCGTCTGACTCAGCCGCAACGCCCCTCGGCAGGCTGCACTGGCTGTCGGAGCAGCATGCCCCGCTGAACAAGGTGTCCTTCTTCATGGCATTGGCGGTGTTGGTGCTGATGCTGCTGACCGTCAAAGCCTCGGAGGCCACCTGGCGGCAGGACTCGGCATGGAGCTACTGGACGTGCGTCGGCCTCTGCGCGCTGCAAGTGCTGGTGGTCCTCTCTATCCTGGTGGGCTTTCCTGTGCAAGGACTTCCGCTTGTGGCGGGAGAGCGCCACCCGCCCCGCGCTCGGCCAGCTGCTCATCAGGCAGCTGGAGCGGGCGGCCGAGACGGGCGCTGCGGCGGCGCGCCTGTCCCGGAATCGAGTGAATCCGCATGACGCGGGTGAAGAGAGCAGCAGCGGCCAGGGGGGCAACAACTTCGGAAACTACGCCAAGAAGTCCCACCGCAAGAGCCAGCAGATCGCCAAGAAGATTGTGCAAGCTCTTCCGGAGCCGCCCAAGGTCAGTGTGCCCCTGCACAGAGGGGCCGGGCGCACTGCCCAGGGCCGACTGCCTGATGTTGTCTGCCTCAACACTGACTGCCGCCTCGGCTGGGGGAGGTGGCTGAATCCGGCCGCGTGATGCGTGTGACCCTAGGAGCACAACGCCGGCGGCATCACCTTCCTCATGGAATACGGCATCATTCACGCCCTGGACCTCGTATGCTACTGGAAGGCGTGGTACATGCTGGCGCAGATCGTGTTTGCCTGCCTCGCAGTCGGGGTGTCGCCCTTCTACATCACCTTTCAGCTCAGTATCTTCTTCCTTGAGTTTGACGCGGGCCGGATGCTGGTTGAGGCGCTGAGTAAGGCCGGCATGCCGCTGGTGAAGACGAGCCTGATGGGCATGGTGGTCATCCTTGTCTTTGCCATCGGGAGCTTTCTCTTCTTTGACAGGGCCGAGGTAACCCCGCCCTCTGTCCCTGTCCCAGTACCCCAGACCTCCACCCTCTCTAATTCTTTCAACCTAATTCCTTCGTATTTCTATTTCTATTACAATTTTATTCTTTTTCAATCCTTTATTTCTATTCTCATTTTTCCGTCCATCAATCATCCCTCCCTTTTCATTTATTTTGCGGGACGGAGCCAATTACTTAATGCCATTAATTCACGAAGTATAGCGGTTTCGCCGCTACGCAGAGAAAGGGAGGGGGGGGGGGGGGGGGGGGGGGCTTATCGCTGTATATATCGCGGTCATCGATTCGCATATATACTAACAGTCGTATGTGGATGTAGTATACAAATTCAGTACGCGAATCGTAAGGTACCCGTACCTAATACCTATCGACGGAACACAATAGAAGGATATAAAGGGAACTTATGCGACGAATGAGTACAGGTGACTACTCGGCTTCGAATCCTCCCTGTATATTGATCTATTGATCATGCATTAAAATGCCCACTACGGTAGTATTGCCTACCGCCATGTCCCTGAGTCTCTGATACTCGTAAACCCTGCTGTATTAGGATTTACCATCTCGACTCGACTGATCGAGCTTTTCGAGCTTTTTGCTCCTCCGTGCCCATCTATTAATTAAGGCCATTAATCAATACGGGATCCATTGCATAGCGGTGTAGAGCCATGCGAGTTGGCACTCATACTCTCGAATCCCATTCGACAACCGGAGCAATTCCTGCTTATGTCTTTGGCTCTGGTTCGGGCAGCAGCCGCAAGCCCCTCACCTGATAACTAGTTAGCGTCGGACAGTGCCTTTGGCGATGGATTGGCAGCTGACATCGACAGTGGCACAACTGATGACGGCGTGCAGGAGAACTTGCCATGCGAAACCATGTACCAGTGCGTGGCCGCCCATCTCATCACTGGGCTGTACGGAGACTTTGCCGGTAAGCTCAGCACCCCAAAATGAGATTGAATAGATTAAATTTTGTTACAACCTGCTAGCCCGCTGCCCAGACTGGGTTGATGTGCGGGCCTCCTTTCTGCAGCCGTTACGGGGTTTAGGGTTTATTACAAGGTACCGGCCGTCCTGTGATGCTCAGCCCCTAAATCTTCCTGCAACCCAGGGCTGCCCCTCAATCCTGCTAACCATGACTGCAGGATTCGCGGCCTTCCCGTTCTCTGCGCTCAGTTCATTTTAGAGCTCCAGGCGGCCTCTGGTTTGTTTGGTCCGCTGGATGCAATCTTCGAACCGTTGCGCGGGGTGGCGTCTAGCTAGAGTGGCGCCGTGTCGGGTTTTAGGGTTATAAACCCTAAACCTCATGAGCGCTAATACCACAAACTCTAATCCTAAACCCTAAAACCGGCCCATTCCCATCGGAGGGGTGTGTCCCGCACAGGCGGCCTGGGGCTCAGCAGCACCTGACCTTCATACGTGTCACTCCCTATAACCCACCGCATGAACCCAGAATGTGTTGCCATGCAAACCTCTGGGACCAGGTCATCCCTCGCTGCCGCTGATGCAGGCATCCGTGTGTGCCCCTTTAAAACGCAGGCATGTACGTCGGCGACTACGGCAATCTGTTCAATCGCGTGCCGGAGTCAATCACAGAGCAATGGGACAGCCAGGTCCGCGTCCTCTTTGTGATGATATTCTTCATCATATGGGCCTTTGTCCTCTCCAACATCTTCACGGGGCAGATTGTGGACGCCTTTGCCGCCATCCGCCAAGAGAGTGAGGACGTGGCCAGCGACAACGTCAAGCACTGCCTGGTCTGCTCCCTGGAGCGCTTTGACTTCGACAAGAACCCTGCCATCGACTTTGAGGACCACAACGACTTGGAGCACAACGCACTGGCGTATGTGTACTACCTGCACTACCTCAGGTGGGGGAAATAGTTGTTAGTTTTCGCCCGCGTGCACTGCGCTCCCTGCTGAAGGTGGGCTGAGTGAAGTGATGAGGACGGGCAGGGAGAGGTACCTGTCACAGCAAATGTGGACAGTGACGGGGAGGGGGGCCGCTGAACGCTGGCTTCGTCTGTCCCAGGGTGACGAATCGCACAGAGTTCAAGGGCTACGACACCGCGGTGCAGGCAATGTTGGAGAAGACAGCGGTGACGGATCGTGCAGCCTGGCTGCCCATCTCTCGCTCCATCACCCTCGAGAACTGCGAGCAATCGCACACGAGCCTGGAGGAAACGAACGAGCGCCAGAACGACATGCTGGAGTTTATGCAGGCGACGATGCGCAAGATGGACATGCGCATGCAGTCCATCGAGCGGCGTCTGCGCAACGTCGGAGGCGGCGGTTTTGGCAATGCAGCTGCCCAGATTACTCGATCGATGGGCAAAGCACTACCAGCCGCCTCCCACTCGAGTAGAGGTACAGGATTGTTGCCGCAGACCAGCGCCGGTGTGCCGACCGGCAATGTGATACGGCCATTCGGTGTCCACACCGGCTCTGGGAACGCCCCGGGTGCTGCTGGGGACGAGAATCGCGCAGCAGCGGCACCGATGCCGCTGCAAACTCAGCTGACTACGCCGGCAGAGGAGGTGATGGAGGCGCTGTCCGAGGACAGTTTCTCTGCTGTGCACACCTCGGAGCCGCCGAGCTCCCAAGATGCTCTCAGACGTCTCAGCACCGCGGGCGACCCAACCCAGAGCACTGCACCACCCGAGGCGACGATGCTTGAGAAGCTCATGGAACCGCCTCCAGAGAGCGGCTCTACGTCCAGTGCGAATGCCGCTGAGCCGCAAGTGACATCCGACGCCCCTTCCGACTCCGGCAGCGGCAGCCGCGAGGCGGATAATAGCAATGGAAACTAGGCAGGGAATTGTCATCGTGTGCCGGGATTTCGCCCTTGAAACTGAGCCCATCCTTTCATCTGAGCTTGCATCTCGGGATTAGTAGAGTCCAGCCGGAGTACGGGAGTCTCGCGGACGAGGACAGAGAGTGGCAAGATGGAACCAATTGCGGCATTGGCTTTGTTCGTCTCGCGCTGCTGTAACCATGAGGCATGAGGCAGTGAATTACAATGTTGAATTGGCCTTCAGAGGGCTGCACACTACGCGCTTTAGTATTATTGCGACTCGTGCGGGTTTGTGCAGCCGGGCCGTAAGACAGCTGGCCTGGTTTGCTCGGGAACAAAGTTGTAAGAAATTTATAATAGCGTATAATACTGTTGCTCGCTCAGCACCCCGTGGATTTCAATGGAAGTTCTATAATGAAGGCCGATTAACAATCATGTCGGCAGTTTGCGGCGGTAGCTTATCAAATCCTGAAAGGGGTATGATGGACATTGACGGAAGCTTCTGGGCCCCGAAACTATTATTGACTTTCGTGCTCCAAACCAGCAAGTGGCAGCACCGTTTATTGTACGCACATACGAGTCACGGCATGTTGTTTTTGCAATGCCACCACCAGGCGGACAGCTGATCCTGACGACGCATGTCTGCTATATTGTGTGGCACATTATTACTATATGTGCATATAATGTAAATGAGTCGTATATGATAATATTATTAGTATATAATAGTGTTAGTATATCACCCTCGGGGTTTCGGAGGTGAAGGCGGGAGAAACATCCCCCTTTGCGGGTGACGGTGTGCTCTCTGATCTCCTGCAACATAGTTACCGGGGCGGATATTCGCTCGATGCGCTGCGGCCGTCGGCCGGCGTTCATAGCCGAAGTCTCCACCCGAGGGCGGTTTTCTATACCCCATGCATGGCGGATGGATTTACTACTACACCCACGACGGCGCCCGCCACAAAGCAGCGCCCCACAGTGAGCGGGGCATCATGAGCAGTGCGGCGGGCCAGGCGGACTAGCGCGCGGCACCAACCCAGCTCCATGCCATGGGCGCCGGTAATGATCTTAACGTGTTTATGGGGTTTCCTACCAAATTAAAGCTGTCCTAGTGCGACCCGTACGGTCTGTAGTGGTTTCAAGCGGTTACCATCGGGTTTTGGTACGGGCTGCTCCATCGCCCGCGAGCCCTGCGCTCTTGGCCGGGGAGCTACATAGGACAGCCACCAGCAGCTCGTTTGCCATCTTCCAGCTCGCTGCCTTCGGCAGCGGCTTCGCGGACTTGTGCGCGCGTGGGTCACTGAGGCTGAACAAGTCCGCACCGACTGAGGTTTATCCACCCGGTAGTGAGTCGTCGTTCCGCGCACATGCGTTACAACATCAGGCAGCGACAGACAGCCCCTCGGTAGTGTGGTTTTCCCTACTCGTGCGTCCGAGGTCGTTTTCCGTTTTTTTGCCCTGGCTTTGCAGCTGGGACGTTTTCGGGTAGCGATGCGCACGGCAAGGAATTGGAGCTAGGGGGTCCCCGTTGGGGGGGGGGAGAGGGAGGGGGGGGGGGGGGGGGGGGGGGGTTAAACCTCAACACCCGAAGTCGAGTCGCAGTACATGCCTTCGGGGCTCTCGCATTGGAGCGCCCTCTCGCAGTAGTCAACTCTTGAGGTTTAGGTGAGGTGGACGCGCTCGGCACCATGGCCGCTGCTCGTCAGGGTTGTCAACGACGACAACTACGCCCACCGCAAAGAATCGACGCGGACGGAGGACGCCCGTGTCGTCGTCGGGGCGGCCACTTGTTGTCCCGCAGACACTGCAACCCGGTCCGCGTGTCCTCGCAGCAGGGCGTCGTGGCATCAACGGTCGTTACATGCTGTGGTTTTTCCGGAACTACTCGCGTAATTGGTCTGTTACGGGGGTGGCGCCGCTCATGCGCCGGTGTTTTGAGAGGGCTCGTTGCCCTCGCCCCAATCATGCTTTAGCAATTTTGTTTTGGTCGCAGTGGGAGGCGTTTCTGCGGCTCGTGCCGATGCGTCTCCGACGCCTCCTACTACAACGTCGTCGTCACAAGGACCACGACAACCTGCAGCTGCCCGCCGGGGGACAGCTCTACCACCTGGCGTGCCTGGCGTCTTGTGGTGTACATAACTACCCCTGGCCAACTCTAGGTTTGGGACATCGGCGGCCGTCGGTGGTGTAGCAGCAGCGGCCGCCTCGTTTGTCACCCTCGCCCCGACATCATTGGCATCTTTCCGGGCCGGCATGGGCTACAAGGGCCTCTACGCCGGCCAACCCGCCTCAAACGTCACGGCAACGCATATGTCATGGGCTACAACACGAGCTGCCCGCCGGGGGACAGCTCCGCCACCTAACGCGACATGTGCGTTTCGTGGCATCATCCTAAGCATGCGCGTTTTGGGGTGGTCAGCAGCCGTCGCTGGTGCAGCGGCGGCGGCCGGCTCACCGCTCTCCGCGAAGAAAGACCCACAGTGTTATGTACTCTACACTGCTGTACTTTGTACTGCGGGAGCCGACGAAGGAGCGAAGAACTGGCGACTAACGCGGACGAGAACGAGTACAAGCCAAGCGAGGTACGAGTATGAGCATTGCGAGTGCGAGTACAAGGGAAGGCGAAGTACTGGTACGAGGACGACGAGGCGACAGTACGAGCGACTGTAAGGCGACTAATAGTGCAGGACAGTATTACGAGTACCCACATGGGGTGCGAGTAACCTGTACTTACGCCTGCGTACCAACAGGATCGCGATTGTCGTACGCTATGGTGTCCCTGCTAAAGGATGATGATACCAAGCGTTAGATGGAGCGCTGCCTTAGTGGAGTATTAGTAGTAGGTACTAGAACTTACTAGAACCATCTAGAGCGCTATAGCATTTGCTATAGCAATAGTAGATAAATATTATATCACTGTGCTGCGGACAGACGAAGGTGCTAGGAACCTGTCTGTAGTTGTGTGTTACTAAAATAGCGACGGGCCGCGGATTAGGACCGCACACGTCGATTTTAGTATTATTCTAGTAGTTACACGCAGCACAAGTGGCGGGAATTGGAATCTGGACGCAGCGCACGGAGTGACGGAAACCAGCGACTATAAATAGGCCGACAAAACCACCGCCGGGCCAGTCACCTATGTTACCGGCTTCCGGTACAGTAAGAATCCCTTTTCCCAAATCTCTGCTCATTATTATTCCTGGCCGTGTGGAATAACTATCCGATGGGCCCTCGACTCAGCTCCTGCTGTAGGACTATCTATGGCTAGACGACTATTCGGCCCAAGTCCTAACGGGGCTGTAAAACACAGCTTACCGAGTCGGCGGGTCTTCTGCGACGTCGCCGACAACCTACCCCGACACACCTAAGAGCCGGTACGACACGACCACACAGGGTCCCACGTTCCCGCGCCCCTCAGCGTTGTGCGTTTCCCCCGCCGCTCTTTGCGCAAGAGGGCGAAACAACCACCGCTGGTGATGACAGCAGCATTACATCGCTGTCATCGCGCGTTTGCGTGTCCACCCCTCGTAACGTGCATCGCCAATACATGTACATAGTTACCATCGCGTCGGGTACAACGCACCAGTACTTCACCTGGCTGTACACGGCGCGCTCGCGCGCTCATGCGCGCAGCTGTACTCGTCCTACTGGTGCATGTGCCGCTGCTTTGCTGGGCGCTCGTCGCCGACTTGGCCACTTCAAGCCCTGCTTCTACTGGCATGCGGTTCCGGCTCGTTCTGCACGCTACCACGGCGCGCGGCCAATGCTATGGTGCGCCGTTGGGAGACGGCGCCTGAATTCTGCGACACGTCCGGCCTATGTCGTGCCGGCGTCAACATCTCCCGTGCGTCCGCGTCTAATGCGTCTGCGCATCGATCGAGGACCTCTTGGCGCGAGACCCCTTCTACAACTCAAGACATCTTCCGCCTTCGTCTGGTCGGCACGCCTGCCGTCTGCCTACGCTCGCAGTCGTAAACGAACCGCGTGTAAACTGGCAAAACCAGACTCGAATGCATGATTGAAATGATCTAAACGTGTTAATAGGGTTTCCTAACCGATTAAAGCTGTCCTAGTGCGACCCGTACGGTCTGTAGTGGTTTCAAGCGGTTACCACCGGGTTTTGGTACGGGCTGCCCCATCGCCCGCGAGCCCTGCGCTCCCGGCCGGGCAGCTACTTAGGACAGCCACCAGCAGCTCGTCTGCCATCTTCCAGCTCGCTGCCTTCGGCAGCGCCCTCCCGTTTTCCGCCTCCGCCCTGCGGGCTCCTCCTCCGACATTCCCTCCCCTTTCGTTGAACCTTCCTAGCCATATACAATGGCGCCTTTCCATGTAAACCAGCCTACGCACCCTTTTTGGCAAAACCAGACTCGAGTGCATAATTGAAACCCCTACGTTCCGTACCCGGTTGAGTGCTACCCGCTGCTGCCGAGCACGGCTGTTAGCATGCACGGTATGTCGTTGACACGACTTACCGTGCCAATAACAACGTATAGTTACACTACATTCTGCACCGCAGCGGGGGATGCTTGCAAATTAAATATTGCGGGGGGGGGGGGGGGGGGGGGTGGTGTAGGCAAGTCACTGTGAACGATTGCATGTCGGCGGATGATGCCAACGTAGTGACGAGCGCTCGGCGACGACGACCGCGAGCAACCCACGCCACGACAGTAAACAACCCGCGACAGCTACTTGCGGAGGCCTTCTAGCGTAGGCGGGCGAGGGGGGCCGCGCGTCCCGTGGGGTGCGAGCGCTGCTATATCGAGAGTCGACGTACTAGGTCGTAGCCGGGTGCCGACGACTACGCCGGGTCGCCGGGTCGTCGGCGCGCTTTGAAGCCATGTATTCAAAGTCGACGTATGTCGACGCGCGGGTGAGTGTCGTCAGGGACACATGAAGTACTAGGAGCAGCAAGGGCACCAATGGTAAGAGAGAGCGAGAGGAGAGACAGAGAGAGAGAGAGAGAGAGAGAGAGAGAGAGAGAGAGAGAGAGAGAGAGAGAGAGAAACCACAGGGGAGTAGAGTGTTGAACACAGAGGCAAACCATTTATGGAGTGGAAGGTTGGTCAGTAGAGGGCCCATAATACGCCGTCGAAGTATCAGACATGAGAGATGCTTTGTGTGATGCACATGTGATAGAATACAACGATTTGGTGGAAACATAGAAGGCCGCTGGTCCTGCTAATGACTATACTCATCCGCATGTATAATTCTAGCATCATGTCTCTTCAGTGGGAACTTGTCTAATATATTCAATACTTTGTAAATATTCGAGAGCCAACTACCAAGTCGGTTGCATAGTCACTAATGAGTCTCTGGTCGTTAGTATAGACTCTATTTGCAAGCTGACTAGAAAATCTGCATTCTGTGCTGATGTGGCATTAGTATATACATTGTGTAGTATACTATGTGCCGACTAGCGAGTCTTTGTCCATGTTCAGCCTTTGAATAGACAGGGGCATGCAGACTGCAAGGCCGATAATTATTCCGCGTAAAGTATACCAGCTGATTTACGCACTCGTACATAACATTCTCCAGGTATTTTAACAACAAGAAGACCCGTTGCATGAGTGTGGAATAATCCAGAGAGCCGTAAGGATCACTCGTAGTAGTCGATACATTGTACAGCCCCGCGTCCGCCGACCCACCAACCCGGGGCCCGGCGTCCGTCGACGGGCGGGCCGCGAGGTGGACGGGCGACGGTCGTCCGGCGTCCGGGGACGGACGAACGACGGCGTCCGGCGTCCGGGTCCGGTCCACGCGGCGGGCTCGGCGCTTCGCGTCATGCCAGCCCTGTAGACCTGACGAACGGCGACGACCGGCCCGACCGGCGGCGGCCGGGCGACCAGTACCCGTACCGGTACATGTAGTCAGCAGGTAAGCGCGACGTTTATTTTGGCTTGTGTGGAATTATGACGGAATCCATAACGGGTATATTTTCAATCTATCTAATAATCAATGCGAAACCGTTCCGAAATTCGGTGACGTACAGACTCACAGTCTCACCTCGTATGGTAGGATAACGATCTAAACTAGTTTCTGGGATTTCCTCCTTTCCTAACCGCTTTTCCGGCTACATGTGCTGCCAAGTAGTACGAATTACTAGTTCACCCGTCGCTACCCCCGTT